>JAVTVY010054522.1:0-29679 GCA_036873755.1 Hanleya hanleyi | reverse complement strand
AAAATAAAATAATAATTGTGTGAAGATGACTTCCTTGTTGTGTGTATGCCGGAACACTATATCCTTATTCGTTGAATATTTGCAATGGTCTAAAGTTGTTTTTCACTTGGGTGGGTGGGTATAGTTGACAGATATAATCGGCGAATATTATTTTCGAACCAACGTGAGGGAAATTTCATTGAAGAACACCGATTGGATTTTTTTTTTTTCAGCTTTTATGAGTCGGTTTTATTGCGAGATATGCTATCCCTTCCAAAGTTCTCAGAAGCGCCAAAGTGCGTTAAATCAAGTCTAAAGTTCCAAAAAAATTCGGGGGAGATTTTCGACTCCCTCCCCCCCCCCGTCGGAGGAAGGGGGACACCCCTTCCCTGTCCCACCCTGTCTGGCCCCCCCCCCCAACATTCAAGTCGCTCCACCGCGCCTGCACAAGCAGCATCCACCATAACTGGTGCTGCTGCTGCGGGGAATATGGACATCTATGGTCCATTTTTATTTGATCGTTGATATCTCATATCGATCAGCTGATTTTTTGCCCGGACAAGATTCAACTACTGAAAATCCAAGACAGCTGGCAGTTATCTTGTATTACATAGGTAACTGAAAAGCAATCTCAACTATCCTCCCACCGATGTCAAGACACTCTCCAAGTTTGAAGTCGATCAGTTGAACCATTCTCGTGTTATTAGTCAAACAGGAAATGTGTAAAGAACCAACTGCTGACAATGCAAGATGGGTGATAGCGGCCATCTTGGATTATACAGGTAACTTATATAGAGAAGCATTCCTAACCGTTGTCTCACCGATGTCAAGCCACTCCCCGAATTTGAAGCCGATCAGTCCAAGCAGTCTCAAGTTATTGCCCGGACAAGATCAGTGCTTAAAATCAGGTAACTGAAAAGCAACCTCAACTCTCCTCTCACTGCATGATGTCAATTGACTCTCCATGTTTAAAGTTGATCAGTTCAATAGTTCCTAGGTTGTTGGTCGGACAAGAAATGTGTAACGATCCAACTGCTGACAATGCAAGATGATTGGTGGCAGCCATCTTGGATTACACAGGTAACTGAATTCAAGATGGCGACTAGTGGCCATCTTGGATTATGCAGGTAACTGAAAAGCAATCCCACGTCCTCTCACCTATGTCAAGACACTCTCCAAGTTTGAAGTCGATGGATTCAATCGTTCTTGAGTTAATGTCTGGACAAGATCAAACTGCTGAAATCCAAGATGGCTGATGGTGGCCATCTTGGATTATGCAGGTAACTGAAAAGCAATCCCAACCATCCTCTCACCTATGTTAAGATGCTCTCGAAGTTTGAATAGTTTGTCGGACACGAATGTGTCAAGATTCAGCTGCTGACAATCCAAGGTAATTGATGACGGCCATCTTGGATCACACAGGTAACTGAAAAGCAATCCCAATCGTCCTCTCACCGATGTCAAGACATTTTCCTAGTTCGAGATCGAATGGTTTAATAGTTCTCGAGTAGCAAAAGTAGCAGACCATAAATATCAATAAATCTGATTGTTTTCAGAAAAATACTTCAGTTTTATTTTTAGACATACAATGGTCATTCTTCCATACATTAAGTGTTTAGCAATATTAAAACATATACAGCATGATATAGAGAAAAATGCTACACATAATGTAGAGTATGAGCTAAAACTGTATATTATATTTTCAATAGCATGATATATATATGATGCAGCATTATATATATATATATATACCGCTCATTTCTTTACCCCAACTAACAGTCTATGATTTGACAATGCTTTCTTGTTGACAGTCCTTGGTTGTCTCCACACAGACTATTGTTCTCCCAATCGGGTGGTTTTTACATAAAAGATGGACCGCACATTCTCACCTCGACACAATTGAAACATACAGCAACATCCTGATCATTTCTTTATTCTGTGGTTTGTCAATGTTTTCTGATCTTGTGTAGACCTTGGCTGTTGTATCCAGACAGAACATGGAACACACATTCTCACTTAATCACATGAGCACTATTAAATCATTTGTACAGTAACATAAACATCCCAATCAGTCATTAATTCTGTGGTTTGTCAGTGCTTTCTTATTTACAGTCCTTTGCGCTTGTATCCAAACAGACTATTCTTCACGTTGCAGTTAGTCATGTGATTTTTACATAAAAGCAGGACCATACGTTCTCACCTAAACTCTGATCTCAATAAATATTCTTTAGATATTTGACAGTGAATTGCAGCTTATGTTAGATGATCTCTGACAAGCGAGTTCATGTAGACATGGTAGAGAGGAAGTGAATCAAGCAATGATCACCACGGGTCCTCTGCAGCTCTTCAATCCCATTCCCAGTTGATCACAGAAGCTGTGCTTTCAATTGTGTTGTACAGGAAGCTGAAATGGATAAAAAAAACAGTGTAAGAAGCTGATTTCTGATTTACAAGTCTTTAGGCAGCCCTTCTCATTAAAATGTGATTTCAAACGAGGTATTAATAATGGATGTATTTTCTAATAGTTAATCTTAGCTAATAAACAATTCACATCGATATACTATTTGCTGAATGTCCTCAAAATGATGGGACAACCACTTTATAACTGAAAACATGGAAACAGAACTATGTATTTCATGAATATACTTAACTTTCTGCAACTTTAATGTATCTGACATTTATCTGGTGCTCGGAAACTTTAGTATGGGAGTTCAGATTGTGATGTTTTGCTCACCCATTATTGCTCCTATGATGTTACTGTTTTGTGCTGGTAGTTTCTCATAGCCATATCTCAAGGGAGGAGTGTGTTCATCAAGTATCTCTTCCATCAGGTCCCAGGAGTGGTGTTGGTCTCTGACATATCTGATGTTGACTGTGTCATTCTCCAAAAAGATATATTGAATTTGTTCATGGCCTGGTGGTACTGGTCCTGGTATACACATACACTGCTTCCAGGAGGCAGTTCAACCATCTGAAACAGTGTAGAAACATTTCAATGAAACAATGGTTAAGTACACCTCCTCAATGCAGTCGGACACGTCAGAAGTAGAATGATCAAATATAAAAAAAATAAAATAATAATAATAATAATTCGCACAAAGATATTGTGATGGCCATAGTAATGGTGGCCATCTTGGATATTAGCGCTTGACTTAGGATCAAATTATATGCCCTATGTTTACACATTCAGATGTGCTGTGACAGTGACAAGGTTGCTTTGCTTGCTTAACAGTGACTGTCGACCTGAATGAACATCCTGTGAGATTAAATTCCTTATTTCTTCCCAGAGGGGAATGTCACTTGGGCAAAACAAACAAGGCGATGAAATATTCAACACATTGCCTGGTTTTTACAAATTCTCTTGAATATGGGCATATTCAGAGAGGTCATGGGGTCTTGAATGTGATTTGGAATTCCTAAAACTAATTGTTTTTTACTAGGATAGACCCACTGTTTGTGATGGTACAGTTTTGTCAGATGAACCATGCCTAGGCATGATGATTATCATTAGTGATCATACAGAATCCATTTATGAATTTAGAGGGTAATCACATGGCAGTGTGACTAACGTCACAGGACCTACGATGTAGGGTAGGCATTAGGGCTCTGACATGCACTGGGCTCTTGGAAATCCCTCCACCCCAAGTTGAAATCCTGCCTATATTAAGATGGGCACGGCCCAAGTCAGAATCACGAGTGATTTTTATCAAAATCACCAGCTCAGAACTTGCTGGTAACAGTCCCCTAATGCACCTTCATGCAAAAAATCAAGATTCTAATGTCAACGGTTCTCCTTATTTTGCGGACGAACGGTCTCGGATGGACTCACTCACTGACTACTGGACAATTTGCAGATGGTAGCCTACTTCGTAGGAAAAGTATTAAAAAACATTTTTACCCCGAAAATTGATTGAAGTTTCATAGTCATTGACTTAGTTGCAAATGGAGGGGTTCGATAAATAGAGGATTTTGCACAAGTGGCTACTAAATATAAAACTTACTCCACAAGTGTCATAACTTTCATATTAAATTGAAACGAGTGTAAGATTCTGTTTATCACATGACTATTAATAATCGTATGAGTAGTGTGACTAATGTCACATGACCTACGAAGTATAGGGTGAGGAAGATGACTTGGGGGTCCAAGCGTAATGTTATAGGTCATCTAAGTATGTCAAATTTCATCAATGTAGTCAGCTCAGAACTTGCTGGTAACAGTTCCCTAATGCACCTTCATGCCAAAAATCAAGGTTCTAATGTCAACGGTTCTCCTTATTTTGCCAATGAAAGGATTCGGATGAACTGACTCACTCATTACCATGATTACCGGACAATTTGCAAATGAGAGCCTACATGTACTTCGAAGGAAAATATAAGAGCAATAATTCAATAGATTTTATCATCAAATCTATCTCAAAATTAATTTCTTTGTTTCCTTCTCGGCGAAAAAAAAACGGCCCTCGACCAGGCGCACCGCATCCTTAAAATTTGCTGTATACGCGAATTAGGTCAAATTTCATCAAAAGTTAGTCAGCTCAGAACTTGCTGGTAACAGTTCCCTAATGCAGCTTCATGCCAAAAATCAAGGTTCTAATGTCAACGGTTCTCTTTATTTTGCCGATGAAAGGATTCGGATGAACTGACCAGGCGCACCGCATCCTTAAAATTTGTTGTATACCCGAAGTCGATATAGTTCCAAAACTTAACAGAGTTTGAGCAGAAGAAGCCAAGGAGCAAATTCCCCTAATAATTCGATCACCGGAAGTGCAACAAAAATGACTTATATCTGAAAATATTCTTCATGGCATCATCTACAAGGTGTCATATTTTGTCATTATATGACTTTTCTTCAATTTGAATGAAGAATGGGAATGTTACCTATTCTCTGTGTTTGAATAACAAAGTTGAAAAGTGAACTTTCTGTCATGCCTGTGATTGAATTATTAGGGGAATTACTGTACCCAGTCATGCCAATGGCACAGATGAATAGTGATAGAGTGGCTATAGTATATATGAAATAAATGTTTTGAAAAAAAATAAAATAAATAAATAATGAATAATGATATTATGGATAATATGCTCATAGTAATTTTCAAATTGTGACCATACAGACTTTGGAAATATCTGTGACTGTATTTACCTCTGTATTTACCACATTATACACATATTAAAGCATCGTAATATGTGACAACTGTGGTAGCCATATTCAGTTAGCGCTGGTCTCCAGCCTTCAGGCTACAGGAGGTATCAGATCTGTGTATACACTGATTGAGGTATTATCAGAGGTATAATACTGATACCGTACAAGGATACCTCAATTATAATAATAAGTTGAATCGGGTATTTTGAACCCATTAATATAATAAGCATTTCCCAGTTTTGATACGCATATCCCATTGGGATGGTATCACTCGCCTAAAATCTGACTTATGAGAACTGCATGTACATGTGTGGTGCTCGAGGAGAATGAAGAATAAACCTGAAAGAGCACGGCCTGGGAAAGGTAAATCCATCACACAAGTATAAATAATTGAAAACTGAAAGTGTCTTAAGCCCAATTGATGCACATACATGTACATAGTCATAGTATCCAATCAAAGCATTAACAACTCCAGTTCTGCGAAAGATTTGAGAAAAATACATGGAGAATGTAATAGCCATGAGCAGGGGTCAAAATTCGCATTATATTACATGCAGGACATGTCCGGCTTTTTCATGGTAGTTGCTGCTGTTTTATATAGTTAGCAGGATACTTTCTACAGATGTCCTGTTCAGTGCAAGTGCCAATTTCTACCCCTGCATGAGTGTATACTATATGCAGGGCTGCATGATCATGTTTGAATCAATGTTTCAATATCTACCCTTGTAATATGGAGCGTGTTCAGTTACCTCGAGTGATCAAGCAGTGACTCCTGATGTGATTGGTCCAATCTATTTGAGGCAATGCTCCCAGATGTAAGCTTTACTCATCACCTTGCGTCACTGGAGGTCATTGAATCTTGTTTGTGCAATAAATACTTAAACTTGACACAGGTCCGAGTTCAGCCTCCACGTCAATGCAGGTCCAATTATATGGATCTACAGTCTTACGGGTGTCCGACCTATTATCGTGCATTTTTCAAGGTTTATTTGGAATATATAAAAAAGTACTTCTCGAAATGACATGAAAACTGACACTATGACTCAAGCTTGTCAGCTTTCTTCCATTATGAATTCCATCAATGACGTCACTCCCTTCTGCACGTGCGCAAGCTATCTTTAACTCGACTTTTCAGCTCAGTTCCCGCCGTGGACAGTACCAGTTATCGGACACCCATCCTGAACAAAAAATTGACGTTGAAGTGCACTGTATTTTCAAGTTTTGTGCATGCATCATTAGCTGGAGTTCTGTCGCTTCAGATGATATGATCGTTGTTCAATTTCTATATGTATTTTCGGAAATTAGACAAGGTGGTAGATCGAATTTCGCACCCCCGCCACAACACGAGAAATTTCGAATTTTGATGAAAACAAAAAAGTTAGTTTAAATTTTTTTACTTTCATGGCTACCTATAATTCTATATTTTGCATATACAATTAAAAATAAATCTCGCCTTTGTTCCGACATATTATTGTCATCATGAGCACAACACGTACGCACGAGATGCGTGTCCGATAACTGACATGTCCGATAACTGTTCCGACACCTGTACTATGTAGCAGGCTAGCCTACATGTATTCCCCAACCTGTTAGCACATATATATGAATGTATATCAGATATGACAAGGCCATCCATATCAACCGCTTAAGTTGTGCTGATCTACATGTATGAATTAGTTTGTTTGTTTTTTGGGGGGTTTTTTTTCAGTTAAGCCTTGAACAGACCACTGGGCATTTATTTGCCATACGGCCACGCATTTACAATAATGTCTTGCCCACGTTAAATGTCCCGCGGTTTGATGGTGCATTGTGGGATACTTACCAAGTCTCCAGTCTTTTGGAAATTTCGTGGAATCATCATCGTCTTCAGAAGCCTCTTTCTCCCTCCTAGGACATGTTCACATCGGCGAAACTGCCTCCCATAAGGCCAAGCCACTCTGACATACCTCTTCCTCGCTCTACTATTCAAGTACGCAGGAAATTACACATTTATTCAACATTAAAGCCCACGAAATTTCTGTCACCTCGCGTAAAAAACCCGCAGAATAGGTTCCGCAAAATTCCTCACGTGTGTTTATTCCGGTTCAACGGATCAATCTGACACACTTTGTACTGTATATCGAGAATAAATGTACGATGTGGACAGTATCATAATGCTTTATAATCATAAAAAAGTGCTCATACGAAGCATACAGGAAAAAATCTAGAATACAATCGAAACTAATGGGATTTCCATATTTTACAATTTCCGCTTCGATTCCCACTTTTGGACACTTGCAAGAATTTTTATTTTCACCAGGAGAGCTAGACAAGGGAGACTATAAAATGACAGATTTCTTCCAACTTCGTCAACAAAAGGAATTCCCTTCTTGTGCGCTATTTTTCGACTATTTCAGTTCATTTTGTCCACAGAATTGCTTAACCAAATGCACTGCCAACTTCAACTTGACTGGCGATAGTGTGTTCGTCGCTTTATATTCAATTCATACGTCATATTGCATTCAGTTACAGTCCCCTGAAATCACTTGAGGTCGGATTTTCGCAAACTCTATGAAATAAACATAAATTTACGAGAAGCACCACTCACTTTAATAAAATACAGTTTACATGTATTTGTTGAAGCCAAATTATAACATGTTTTATGCAATACGAATTGCGCACAAGATTGTTTTACAACAGCATGTGTAAAGCTCTTCGTCTATGGTCACGTGACCACCAGCGAAGTCCCATAGGCTGCATTTGGCTGGATTCTATCTCAGTATTAGTTTGCTCGAGTGGGAAAGGCTATATAATAAGCTTGTACTGTCCAATTGCATACTGCTTAAAAAATGCATTGCCTCCAGCCTTGAGTTACTTGAGATGTTACTTGTATGTTGCGCGGGTGATTGGATGGATACAGGTTCCTGTTGCTTCAAAGCATTTTGCTGAGAAGCAACAGGAACTTGATAATGTGATGTCTAGCACTGTAATATCACTTGTCTTTATTGCACCATGTAAGCGTCCTGTCTGTGTCTTGTGTGCTGTCCTCAGTGTTTCATAGGGTGGATAGAGGGTGTCTGGCTCCATGCTGCTTCAAAGATTTCTTCTTTGAAGTAGCAGGAACGCAACTAGGCTGGGTGGTGCTTAGTTAGTTCGTCGCGATATTGCTGAGATATTGTTGAAAGCCACGCTAAATTCTATTCACTCACTCACTCTTACTTGTATGTTGCATGTTCTCGGTCTCCATTGAGCGTTAAATGTTCTTTTGATTCCTTCTTGGTTTTAGACTCCCTTTAATTTTCTGGCCATACAGCTCTGTGAGCTATCCTGGCGTAATTTGATGGCCTTCCAATAAAAAATCCCGGCCTCCGACAGGCGTAAGATGCCCTTTTGGGGATTGTTCTTTTCAGTTTCACCCTCACTGACTCCAACACTCTTCAGATGAAGGTTCGTACCATTTCGTCCAATAATTTTGGCTTTTTTTGGCGGTTACAAATATACAAACAGAGACGTATAGAACTAAACACAAGTCCCCGGCCCGTGGAACACTTGTTAATTCAGCTATTCTTCTCTTGAACTTAAAAGTAGAAAGATTGAAATTGAAGCGATATGCAAGAAGGGGGGAAAATTGACGTCTGGCGACTAAAATCAACCATATGACTTAACAGGAAAGCTTCCCTTGGCACCTCACCTGCAGACCCGAGAATACGGTCTCGGCCTTAGTATCTCAGCCGCGCTTTTATTGCAGCTGTTAATATGGATACTATGAAGTATCCCCACGGCCCCTAGCAACGCCTTAAGCGGAATTAGATACGCTAGCTCGAAGTTTCAGAGAAGAAAATTCCACAAATCGTCCGCAAAATGACTTATTTTGGGAATATGAGGTCACTGTGCTGTCATCATGGCCGCCATCTTGGATTTTGTGATATTTTCCGGTAGCGCATGAACCAGTGATACAGTGTGGCAAGTTTCAACTTCCCAGCCTGAAGGATAATGAAAATAACGAAGCTGTTTCTAGGCTAACTATTCTTTAAATAACAATGTTGCCCCTCAGATGCCCTTTTGGGGGCCAGAGGGCATCACACAGCCCAGAGCAAAGGGCACCCCTTCTGATATTGTTCTATATGCCTCAAGTGATGAGTGTGCCAAATTTGGTGCTTTGGTCCAGCGTGTCACGATCTCCCCAAAATATGGCCCTAAGCCACCTCACTAAACCAAGAACCAGATGGTCTAGAGACATGGGGATTTCACCAAATGAGTCGCCTGGACCTAGGCTTCCGCCCGAGGGTAATGTAGGGTGCGAAAATAGGACCGCGCATGCGCAAGCGGAAGTGGAATACTGTACGGACAACCAGTGGGGCTAGAAACATGGGGATTTTACCAAATGAGTCGCCTGGACCCAGCCTTCTGACCTTGGGTAAGGTGGGGTGAGGGCATAGGGTTGCGAATGCGCAACCGGAAGTGGAATCCTGTACGGAGAACCAATGTGACTAGAGACATGGGGATTTCAACAAAAGGAGTCGCCCCTGGACCCAGGCTACCTGGTAGAGTTACATCAGTGTATGTGTGGAGGAGTAGTAGTAGAGAAAGAGTTTCTGAGGTGCTGACTATGCCCAGGAACTTTAAGGTTATTTGTATAGCAATACTTGCAGCAAGAGAAGGGGAATCCCACGCAATGCCTTAACGCCTATCTTAACGCCTTAACGCCTATCTTAACGTCATAACGCCTTATCTTAGCATCTTAACCAGGTTTTTACCAAACCACATACCTGAGACAATGCAGAGATGTCTATTATGGCCGATAAGGGACATCGCTGCATTGTCTCAGGCATGTGGTTTGGTAACACGAAGGCAGGATGCGAAGGCGCGAGGCCAGGATGCGAAGTCGCGAAGGCAGGATGCGAAGTGGCGAAGCCAGAATGCGAAGCACGAAGTACATCCTGACTTCGCCACTTCGCATCCTGCCTTCGCGACTTCGCATCCTGACTTCGCCCTTCGCATCCTGCCTTCGCATCCTGACTTCGCGCTTCGCTTCCAGTCTTTGCATTGCTTTATTGTGATTTCGCATCCTGATTGCGCGTTTCGCATCCTGGCTTCGCCACTTCGCATCTGGCTTCGCCACTTCGCATCCTGCCTTTGCCACTTCGAATCCTGGCCTCGCGCCTTCGCATCCTGCCTTCGTGTAACCAAACCACATACATGAGACAATGCAGTGATGTCCCTTATCGGCCACCATAGATGTCCCTTATCGGCCACCATAAGTTCCGATTGAAGTGGCTGGTTTTCGTTGTGGTGTACAACCTATCCATCATGGCTCGGATTTGATAGACAAACCAAGATTTGAGATGATGAATAAACTGAGAATACTGGAAATAGATAAGAAACAATCTGTTATCTCTAGCTGTGTCAGATGTATTATTTTGGGGATTTTGAGAGATGTAATTTGATATCGAAAAGTGATCCATGGATTTGTAGAACCGGTCCTTGATCGCCCAAGTTGCGGCACTTTTCTTGCATAGCTTGTGTTTGTCTTGTGCTTCTTTGTACAAATGACTGCTTACTGTTTAATTTTATATAATACAAGTGGCGACCAGAAACAGCTTGAATTCGTCTTCATTTGACTTTTCCCTGTTTTATCTTCTTAACATGTCTCGCTACAGACGAGAACCCTCCCAACCAGATTACAGATCCGCTTCAAAATGTATCTCAATTTCCAGCTAATTGACAAATCTGGCGCCAGACAGAAGCCGAGTGATAAATATCTCGAAACTGGAGGAATTTTTTTTGTCATTGGATTGTTTGGTGGTGACAATTTAATTTACGTTCAAATCCTCGTCGAATTAATGGGAGGGTGAAATTACTGACTGAAAAACGATAATTTACGACAATGTCATCATTAACAGTTGTAATTTAGCCATGGGACATCATTTGGTAACAAGCTTGCTTCCGACTGCAACATAATATTGATTTAGAATAGCTGTGCATGTGATTGATAAATGACGTTTGATATTCTTTCGATATATAATGGTTACAATGCTCCTCGTTCCCACGAGAGGTTGTCAAAGTGTACATGTTCCAATCTTTCCTTCTCGAGTATTTTTGAACTCGACTGCACTGTTATGGGAATGTTAGGTGATGTTGAGCAATTCTCTTACGGCGAGTTCGATCGTACCTTTAAGTTCACTCTACATGTGAGTAAGAGACGTTACAGGTCACCCGACATTGCTTCAAGAAGTCGAACGATTTTAGACTCGCTCGTGTTTGAGCAATATACAATTATTAAAATTTATAATCGAAATTATATTTATTTTACAGATTCAACAATTCTACAATTTTAATCAGAATCGAGCGGAATGTGCCCATTCATGCATGAGGTCGCGTTTCTTTGGAGATGCAATTGGTCGCCATCTTTAAACTCGTTCCGCTCAGCGAGTGGGCTACCTAGGCCTTCTTTCGGTCCAACGACGTCACGGATCGGTCGAACGACGTTCTTGCTCACCCAAATCAGTTAATTCCTGTGAGCCTGTCGGAAACGCCGTAAGTCTCGTGGACAGAGTGTATGTATCTGCAGTAAGGGCTGGAGAAGACATGGTCAGTTGTGATGTAGTATGGGTAGAGAAGATGGAGGTACAATATCATTCCATGTTAAGGCTCCCATCACTATAACTTTACTTAGTAAATTAGCTGGGTGGCAGAGATTGTTCAAATTGGATTTTTCTTCGGGTCATCATGAGTGAAAATCTACTAGACCGTCGTTGTAGTGTTCCAGTTACAGGACAAATGCCCAACAACGAGAATGTTTTAAGGCTGATCGATCGACGTTTTTTTTCAAACGAACTTGATGTGAGCGCCGTGGGCTATATTGAGCTCTGTCCTGGCGTATATTTGTGTGTAGATAAAGTTACCATATACTCTGATTGTTTGAAAAGCGAATTGCAAAGGCTATAGGCAGAATTGGGGTGATATCCGAGTCAATTGGTCCAACACCACAGAACTTATCGTAGCTAGTAAAACGCTCACCTCGGGCAGAAGGAGCCGACTTGTATCTTGTTAAGGGAGTAGAGGACGTTCATTTCCATGCACTTATTACATGGGGCTATGGTGATTTGCATGCGCTTATGTACGTGCACATGCCCTCAAAACCAGACTTTTTTTTGGGTGGGGGGGTTGAACTGTGGTATTAGGGTGAAGTTTCGAAATATGGGGTCTCTATACATAACCCCATGCTTTATATAAAAATACAGACAAGGTCTGAAACGCACTTTGAGTGAAACGAGAATTAAACGGTTTACCGCCAAACAAACTTCATCAGCATATTCTACTATTGGCACTCTATATATTCCCGTCGTCAAATTAGTAAATTTGTGCAATTTTATACCTTTGCCGAGCGATTCAGAATTCAATGTAACTGTCCATTCATTCCACCACAGCGACATGTTCGCTCGCTTCTTTCTCAATTCTGATTGGTCAGCTCATCAGAAAGAGAAATTGAGAAAGATTCCCCCCTCCCACATTTGTCGATTTTATCAACACAGGCTAAACTTCCTAGTAAAAAACACCTGAAAATATACATCTCTAGCACAACAAAACTATTGATGCGTGTATTACTTGCGGTTCGACAGAGGGATAGGCATGACCAAACATTTGGCATTTTAGATTCAACGGTTGGAGAGCGCATAGTGCTTGTGAGGATGAAGATTGTGCTTGTATTATCCCCCAAAATTCATCCGTATTGACTAGCAAACGTGTAAATGCTTTACGGATGAACCTCCAAGAGTATCTCCTACCGTTATTCCCCATCCTCTCCATCTCCTGGACATAGAACTGAAAAGATTCAATTTATCTGATAAACCCTCTACTAGCCAAGTTTTCATGTCTTCATGTGTTCCTACACTACGCGATGCTTCCTCTTATTGAATTTACATGTACACCCCGGGACCACTGAGCTCCATGGGCCGTACGACTCTATCTGGCAATAAAACAACCCCTATCCGCTCTCCGCCCACTATTTTTATCTAGTTCGGCAAATAGTTTGATCGCTACGAGGAGCTGGGATCTCTGCAATCATTCTTCAAACACAGCAGTAGTAGTAAAAAGAAAAATTCATAGCCCTTGGGGACGATAACTCTGTTGGCCCAATTCCTAGTTATCTCTCCTGATTCGAATATTTCTGCCCCTGAAGAGGTATGAATTTTCCCGTTAGTTACCGTACTTCAGTGTTAAATACTATCTCACAGGTCTTTGCGCAGGGGGTCAAAAGTCACTTCCGGTCACGTGACGGCCCAGCAAGAATTATGTCTCCCTGAATACGACCGAATTTCCGCTTTAGTTACTTCGATGTTAATTGTTATCGCCGGGGAAAATACAGCAAGAGTTATCTGCTCTGTCCTTCAGTTACTTCGATGTTAATTGACATGTACGGGGAAAATGCAGCAAGTTATATGCCCCTGCATACTACTTTATATGTCCTTCAGTTACTTCAATGTTAATTGACATCTCCCGGAATGCACGTCATCAAACATGGTCCCCAACAATATAGCCAGATATATTACCAGCATAAATGGCAAATGGGGAAACGCCATTTTCTCCAAATGTACTAAACCAAGAACCAGATGGTCTAGAGACATGGGGATTTCACCAAATGAGTCGCCTGGACCGAGGCTTCCGCCCGATGGTAATGTAAGGTGCGAAAATAGGACCGTGCATGCGCAAGCGGAAGTGCAGTACTGTACGGACAACCAGTGGGGCTAGAAACATGGGGATTTTATCAAATGAGTCGCCTGGACCCAACCTTCTGGCCTTGGGTAAGGTAGGGTGAGGGCATAGAGTTGTGGATGCGCAACCGGAAGTGGAATCCTGTACGGAGAACCAATGTGACTAGAGACACGGGGATTTCAACAAAAGGAGTCGCCCCTGGACCCAGGCTACCTGGTAGAGTTACATCAGTGTATGTGTGGAGGAGTAGTAGTAGAGAAAGAGGAGTTTCTGAGGTGCTGACTATGCCCAGGAACTTTAAGGTTATTTGTATAGCAATACTTGCAGCAAGAGAAGGGGAATCCCACGCAATGCCTTAACGCCTATCTTAACGCCTTAACGTCTATCTTAACGTCATAACGCCTTATCTTAGTACCGTAACCAGGTTTTTACCAAACCACATGCCTGAGACAATGCAGAGATGTCTATGATGGCCGATAAGGGACATCGCTGCTTTGTCTAAGGCATGTGGTTTGGTAGCACGAAGGCAGGATGCGAAGGCGCGAGGCCAGGATGCGAAGTGCGAAGGCAGGGTGCGAAATCGCGAAGTCAGGGTACGAAGTGGCGAAGCCAGAATGCAAAGCGCGAAGTACATCCTGACTTCGCGACTTCGCATCCTGCCTTCGCGACTTCGCATCCTGACTTCGCCCTTCGCATCCTGCCTTCGCATCCCGACTTCGCGCTTCGCTTCCAGTCTTTGCATTGCATTATTTTAATTTCGCATCCTGATTTCGCGCTTCGAATCCTGGCTTCTCTACTTCGCATCTGGCTTCGCCACTTCGCATCCTGCCTTCGCCACTTCGCATTCTGGCCTCGGGCCTTCGCATCCTGCCTTCGTGTAACCAAACCACATGCCTGAGACAATGCAGTGATTTCCCTTATCGGCCACCATAGATGTCCCTTATCGGCCACCATAATTTCCGATTGAAGTGGCTGGTTTTCGTTGCGGTGTACAACCTATCCATCATGGCTCGCATTTGATAGAAAACCAAGGCTTGGGATGATAAATAAACTGAGAATACAGGAAACGGAAATAGATAAGAAACAATCTGTTATGTCTAGTTATGTCAGATGTATTGTTTTGGAGATCTTAACAGATGTAATTTGATATCGAAAATTGATCCATGGATTTGTAGAACCGGTCCTTGATCGCCCAAGTTGCGGCACTTTTCTTACATAGCTTGTGCTTTTTTGTACAAATGACTGCTTACTGTTTAATTTTATATAATACAAGTGGCGACCAGAAACAGCTTGAATTCGTCTTCATTTGACTTTTCCCTGTTTTATCTTCTTAACATGTCTCGCTACAGACGAGAACCCTCCCAACCAGATTACAGATCCGCTTCAAAATGTATCTCAATTTCCAGCTAATTGACAAATCTGGCGCCAGACAGAAGCCGAGTGATAAATATCTCGAAACTGGAGGAATTTTTTTTGTCATTGGATTGTTTGGTGGTGACAATTTAATTTACGTTCAAATCCTCGTCGAATTAATGCAACGACTGCAACATAATATTGATTTAGAATATCTGTGCATGTGATTGATAAATGACGTTTGATATTCTTTCGATATATAATGGTTACAATGCTCCTCGTTCCCACAAGAGGTTGTCAAAGTGTACATGTTCCAATCTTTCCTTCTCGAGTATTTTTGAACTCGACTGCACTGTTATGGGAATGTTAGGTGATGTTGAGCAATTCTCTTACGGCGAGTTCGATCGTACCTTTAAGTTCACTCTACATGTGAGTAAGAGACGTTACAGGTCACCCGACATTGCTTGAAGAAGTCGAACGATTTTAGACTCGCTCGTGTTTGAGCAATATACAATTATTAAAATTTATAATCGAAATTATATTTATTTTACAGATTCAACAATTCTACAATTTTAATCAGAATTGAGCGGAATGTGCCCATTCATGCATGAGGTCGCGTTTCTTTGGAGATGGCATTGGTCGCCATCTTTAAACTCGTTCCGCTCAGCGAGTGGGCTACCTATGCCTTCTTTCAGTCCAACGACGTCACGGACCGGTCGAACGACGTTCTTGCTCACCCAAATCAGTTAATTCCTGTGAGCCTGTCGGAAACGCCGTAAGTCTCGTGGACAGAGTGTATGTATCTGCAGTAAGGGCTAGAGAAGACATGGTCAATTGTGATGTAGTATGGGTAGAGAAGATGGAGGTACAATATCATTCCATGTTAAGGCTCCCATCACTATAACTTTACTTAGTAAATTAGCTGGGTGGCAGCGATTGTTCAAATTGGATTTTTCTTCGGGTCATCGTGAGTGAAAATCTACTAGACCGTCGTTGTAGTGTTCCAGTTACAGGACAAATGCCCAACAACGAGAATGTTTTAAGGCTGATCGATCGACGTTTTTTTTCAAACGAACTTGATGTGAGCGCCGTGGGCTATATTGAGCTCTGTCCTGGCGTATATTTGTGTGTAGATAAAGTTACCATATACTCTGATTGTTTGAAAAGCGAATTGCAAAGGCTATAGGCAGAATTGGGGTGATATCCGAGTCAATTGGTCCAACACCACAGAACTTATCGTAGCTAGTATAACGCTCACCTCGGGCAGAAGGAGCAGACCTGTATCTTGTTAAGGGAGTAGAGGACGTTCATTTCCATGCACTTATTACATGGGGCTATGGTGATTTGCATGCGCTTATGTACGTGCACATGCCCTCAAAACCAGACTTTTGGGGGGGGTTGAACTGTGGTATTAGGGTGAAGTGTCGAAATATGGGGTCTCTATACATAACCCCATGCTTTATATAAAAATACAGACAAGGTCTGAAACGCACTTTGAGTGAAACGAGAAATAAACGGTTTACCGCCAAACAAACTTCATCAGCATATTCTACAATTGTCACTCTATATATTCCCGTCGTCAAATTAGTAAATTTGTGCAATTTTATACCTTTGCCGAGCGATTCAGAATTTAATGTAACTGTCCATTCATTCCACCACAGCGACATGTTCGCTCGCTTCTTTCTCAATTCTGATTGGTCAGCTCATCAGAAAGAGAAATTGAGAAAGATTCCCCCCTCCCACATTTGTCGATTTTATCAACACAGGCTAAACTTCCTAGTAAAAAACACCTGAAAATATACATCTCTAGCACAACAAAACTATTGATGCGTGTATTACTTGCGGTTCGACAGAGGGATAGGCATGACCAAAAATTTGGCATTTTAGATTCAACGGTTGGAGAGGGTATAGTGCTCGTAAGGATGAAGATTGTGCTTGTGTTATCCCCCAAAATTCATCCGTATTGACTAGCAAACGTGTAAATGCTTTATGGATGAACCTCCAAGAATATCTCCTACCCTTATTCCCCATCCTCTCCATCTCCTGGACATAGAACTGAAAAGATTCAATTTATCTGATAAACCCTCTACTAGCCAAGTTTTCATGTCTTCATGT
This sequence comes from Hanleya hanleyi, assembly GCA_036873755.1. Taxonomy (NCBI): domain Eukaryota; kingdom Metazoa; phylum Mollusca; class Polyplacophora; order Lepidopleurida; family Hanleyidae; genus Hanleya; species Hanleya hanleyi. The sequence goes on along the minus strand of JAVTVY010054522.1, from coordinate 12,398 downwards.
GTTCCTACACTACGCGATGCTTCCTCTTATTGAATTTATATGTACACCCCGGGACCACTGAGCTCCATGGGCCGTACGACTCTATCTGGCAATAAAACAACCCCTATCCGCTCTCCGCCCACTATTTTTATCTAGTTCGGCAAATAGTTTGATCGCTACGAGGAGCTGGGATCTCTGCAATCATTCTTCAAACACAGCAGTAGTAGTAAAAAGAAAAATGCATAGCCCTTGGGGACGATAACTCTGTTGGCCCAATTCCTAGTTATCTCTCCTGATTCGAATATTTCTGCCCCTGAAGAGGTATGAATTTTCTCTTTAGTTACCGTACTTCAGTGTTAATTACTATCTCACAGGTCTTTGCGCAGGGGGTCAAAAGTCACTTCCGGTCACGTGACGGCCCAGCAAGAATTATGTCTCCCTGAATACGACCGAATTTCCGCTTTAGTTACTTCGATGTTAATTGTTATCGCCGGGGAAAATACAGCAAGCGTTATCTGCTCTGTCCTCAGTTACTTCAATGTTAATTGACATGTACGGGGAAAATGCAGCAAGTTATATGCCCCTGCATACTACTTTATATATCCTTCAGTTACTTCAATGTTAATTGACATCTCCCGGAATGCACGTCATCAAACATGGTCCCCAACAATATAGCCAGATATATTACCAGCATAAATGGCAAATGGGGAAACGCCATTTTCTCCAAATGTGCTAAACCAAGAACCAGATGGTCTAGAGACATGGGGATTTCACCAAATGAGTCGCCTGGACCGAGGCTTCCGCCCGATGGTAATGTAAGGTGCGAAAATAGGACCGTGCATGCGCAAGCGGAAGTGGAGTACTGTACGGACAACCAGTGGGGCTAGAAACATGGGGATTTTATCAAATGAGTCGCCTGAACCCAACCTTCTGGCCTTGGGTAAGGTGGGGTGAGGGCATAGGGTTGTGCATGCGCAACCGGAAGTGGAATCCTGTACGGAGAACCAATGTGACTAGAGACATGGGGATTTCAACCAAAGGAGTCGCCCCTGGACCCAGGCTACCTGGTACAGTTACATCAGTGCATGTGTGGAGGAGTAGTAGTAGAGAAAGAGGAGTTTCTGAGGTGCTGACTATGCCCAGGAACTTTAAGGTTATTTGTATAGCAATACTTGCAGCAAGAGAAGGGGAATCCCACGCAATGCCTTAACGCCTATCTTAACGCCTTAACGTCTATCTTAACGTCATAACGCCTTATCTTAGCACCTTAACCAGGTTTTTACCAAACCACATGCCTGAGACAATGCAGAGATGTCTATGATGGCCGATAAGGGACATCGCTGCATTGTCTCAGGCATGTGGTTTGGTAACACGAAGGCAGGATGCGAAGGCGCGAGGCCAGGATGCGAAGTGCGAAGGCAGGATGCGAAGTCGCGAAGTCAGGGTGCGAAGTGGCGAAGCCAGAATGCGAAGCGCGAAGTACATCCTGACTTCGCATCCTGCCTTCGCGACTTCGCATCCTGACTTCGCCCTTCGCATCCTGCCTTCGCATCCCGACTTCGCGCTTCGCTTCCAGTCTTTGCATTGCTTTATTTTAATTTCGCATCCTGATTTCGCGCTTCGAATCCTGGCTTCGCCACTTCGCATCTGGCTTCGCCACTTCGCATCCTGCCTTCGCCACTTCGCATTCTGGCCTCGGGCCTTCGCATCCTGCCTTCGTGTAACCAAACCACATGCCTGAGACAATGCAGTGATTTCCCTTATCGGCCACCATAGATGTCCCTTATCGGCCACCATAATTTCCGATTGAAGTGGCTGGTTTTCGTTGCGGTGTACAACCTATCCATCATGGCTCGCATTTGATAGAAAAACCAAGGCTTGGGATGATAAATAAACTGAGAATACAGGAAATAGATAAGAAACAATCTGTTATGTCTAGTTATGTCAGATGTATTGTTTTGGAGATCTTAAGAGATGTAATTTGATATCGAAAATTGATCCATGGATTTGTAGAACCGGTCCTTGATCGCCCAAGTTGCGGCACTTTTCTTACATAGCTTGTGTTTGTCTTGTGATTTTTTGTACAAATGACTGCTTACTGTTTAATTTTATATAATACAAGTGGCGACCAGAAACAGCTTGAATTCGTCTTCATTTGACTTTTCCCAGTTTTATCTTCTTAACATGTCTCGCTACAGACGAGAACCCTCCCAACCAGATTACAGATCCGCTTCAAAATGTATCTCAATTTCCAGCTAATTGACAAATCTGGCGCCAGACAAGCCGAGTGATAAATATCTGGAAACTGGAGGAATTTTTTTTGTCATTGGATTGTTTGGTGGTGACAATTTAATTTACGTTCAAATCCTCGTCGAATTAATGGGAGGGTGAAATTACTGACTGAAAAACGATAATTTACGACAATGTCATCATTAACAGTTGTAATTTAGCCGTGGGCCATCATTTGGTAACAAGCTTGCTTCCGACTGCAACATAATATTGATTTAGAATAGCTGTGCATGTGATTGATAAATGACGTTTGATATTCTTTCGATATATAATGGTTACAATGCTCCTCGTTCCCACGAGAGGTTGTCAAAGTGTACATGTTCCAATCTTTCCTTCTCGAGTATTTTTGAACTCGACTGCACTGTTATGGGAATGTTAGGTGATGTTGAGCAATTCTCTTACGGCGAGTTCGATCGTACCTTTAAGTTCACTCTACATGTGAGTAAGAGACGTTACAGGTCACCCGACATTGCTTCAAGAAGTCGAACGATTTTAGACTCGCTCGTGTTTGAGCAATATACAATTATTAAAATTTATAATCGAAATTATATTTATTTTACAGATTCAACAATTCTACAATTTTAATCAGAATCGAGCGGAATGTGCCCATTCATGCATGAGGTCGCGTTTCTTTGGAGATGGCATTGGTCGCCATCTTTAAACTCGTTCCGCTCAGCGAGAGGGCTACTTAGGCCTTCTTTCGGTCCAACAACGTCACGGACCGGTCGAACGACGTTCTTGCTCACCCAAATCAGTTAATTCCTGTGAGCCTGTCGGAAACGCCGTAAGTCTCGTGGACAGAGTGTATGTATCTGCAGTAAGGGCTGGAGAAGACATGGTCAATTATGGAAATATGGCTCTCCGTGATCTCATCTTCGTTACACCAAACCAATTTCTACGTTCCCACTTCGAACTTCAGAGCGTGAGCGTAGAAATTAGCTTGGTGGACGAAGATGCGTGATCTAAACTGGGGAATATCTCAATGCTGTGTCCCGCACATTGAGCCTCTTTGCTTAATCAGAAAAGACAATTAACAAAAACATGCAGACCTACATGTATTTCCCTTTGACGAACTTGTGAAGTGGCTTAGAATGAAATTTCGACCGGTAAATTCGACTGGGAAAGACAAGTATGGCATTATTTTTATGTAGCTGTAGACTGACTGTCGTTCGATATGTCTATCTATACATATATGAATATTTGCCCTACTTCCTTCTATCTACTGGGTAATATCGAGGATATAAGTATATAGACTTTACTGCTAATTATCTAACATTACGTTCGTTCGTCCACCCCATCTCTCATGCAAGGACACACGAGAGAAGCCTCCTTGATATAACAGTGAAAGGTTCACATCTCTGTAAGTAATCACTTGAATGGATGGGATCTGCCCCTCACACTTTCACAAGGTATATTTTGCCGAACGACAGATGTTGCTGCACGCGACAGTTTGAAACTATATTGTGAATGGGGTCTGCCATAGTTAGTTATATACTGTCGGACGACAGATTGCTGTGACAATTTGAAATTGTTTTTCCTGGGCGACAGTTCACAGCGACACTTTGACGCTTATTAGGGTTAGATGTGGGGAATGTACATGAAGACGAGCCTCAAAGCCATGTTACTAGGGAGGAACGTACGTTTAGTCGAGTGTCAAAGCGATGTTAGTGAGGAATGTACGTGTTAGAGGGGAACGTGCGCGTGTCAAAGCGGGATAACGACTTAGGGTTAGGTATGTTTTAGGTATGTATTAGGGTCAGGTGTGAGGAATGTACATAGAGACGAGTGTCAAAGCCATGTTAGGGAGGAACGTACGTTTAGTCGAGTGTCGAATCGCTGTTGGGGGGGGGGGGATTTGCGTGAAGTGGAATGTTAAAGCGGAGTCAGGGGAGGAATTTATGTGAAGTCGAGTGTGAAAGCGGCGTCAGGGAGGAATGTACATGAACTCCAGTGTCAAAGCGGGATTAGGACTTAGGGTTAGGTATGTTTCATGACTATCACATTCAGGTTTATTTCGGCTGTCAAAATCATATAATTTCAAAGTGTATGTGTTGGGGTGAAATGTACATGAAGACGAGTGTCAAAGTGGTGTTAGGGAGGAATGTTCGTGAAGTGGATACATTTAACCGATACGTAGGTGCTGGCCGATACCGGTATACTGTCAAACCTCACTGGGGCATAATACTACCCCAGCCACCAGTCAAATATTTGGACAGGATTCTCGTCCAAGCAGCACATCATCGGAAGTGACATCATGTATAGTAAAATCGATGTTTGCCGAACATTTTTATTACATTTCAAGTTTGAATAATACCTCTATTGACCTGGCGTCAAATAGAATGATCTGGAGATAATTTTCCTTGTTCATGAGGGCAGAGCATATGAAAAGTATCGGTAGTTCGCTCATGTGTCAAAACTTAAGGATTTGTTAGGTCGGATTCAAACTGAACCGTGTGTTCGTGGGTTTTCCCTATATGTCATAGCAACGTCCTCAAAGTCATCTTTCGCTATTGTGGGCAGGGGTATGAGTGGAATGAGCCTGTGAAACGGAGCATGCGATTTGAGGAGGCAGGTATACTGTATGGACATGCCGAGGAGGCAACCAGTCTACTCGCCTCCAGGGTCAGTAAATGCGCAAAGTTGAGCTATACGGACGCTGAGTATTCTCGAGTGTAAATGTCTACGAAGCCTCAAGCAGACTTGTCGATTGATGAGATGACGTAGTCCTCAAAACAACTTTTTAATTGGCCAGCACGATTTCAAACTCAGACAAAAGGGACGTTTCCGGACAATAGAACAAAGCAGAGGGGGAGGCCGTATCATAACTGAAGGAAAATAACGGGTTGTTTTGTATCCCAAAGTGCCTTTAATTAGAGTTAGTGCGCCATAACTACATTATACATTTAGCATGGTTAGAACAATTAATTGGAACTAAACGCTTTGGTTTGCGTTTAGCGTTGAAGCGGCTCACTTGTGAGTCAGACGTCAGCCTTGATCACACTGTCATGCAGATCCATACTCGAACATATCCATCGAAAACGTTAAAAATAATTGAAAAGTATAACCTGATTAGCAGTGGAAGCAGAGAAAGTATTTATCATTATTTTTTGGAGATATTTTGTTGAAACATGATATGCACTATTCGGAGTTTGCGCAAACTTATATCGCTGGATCTCGCCCAGACGCATCCTCCATAACTGAGGTCCGTATACTCCTATACCATTGTCGCCGAGGTCACAGCTATGTCCTACGCTATACTCCGACAAACGCTGTGGCATATAAAGACCCCAGTTCAAGTATTGCCGGCTCTTCTTATGTGGCGAATCACAGCGGCTGTATTATCTAGTCCTTTGGCAGCCGACACACTTGTCTACTCGAACTGCGCGCACCTGCGCATTTTCCACGAAAAATGGAGAAACAGCTATTTGAACTCGGATTGCTGGATTCAGAGTCCAGAGTGCTAACCATTACACTACAGAACCTCTTACAAAACGTTTCGTTCAGGCGTTTGCTTACGATATATAATTTTGGTAACAGGCTTATGGATTAAGAAAGTGATCAATAACATATATTTATAGGAAGGCTTAGGACCACGCCGAAATTGTCGAATTTGTGGAGGAATTTGGTAAATGTGAATAAGATGAGACGTACAAATAGATGCAGCGGTGAAAAATAACGAAAACAAATGTTAGAGGGAAAAAAGAAAACATTAGGGTTCTACCGAGATTTGAATTCGGATCGCTGGTTCAATCCAGAGCGCTAAGCAATACACCACAGAATCTGCTAAGTTTCGTAAAACAGAACGAGCATATATATCCTGACGGCCGCTTCGGTAGGACAAACCTCTCCATAATTCTCTGATACCAGAGTGAAGATTTGTTATCACCCTGGCGTATCGTGGATTGGATATTTCCACCTCACACAAGCCACATATTCTCTGTATCCCATCTTGTCCACCTTGTCCACGGGCAGTCGCCACCGTGCTTATACGTCATTCTTGCGGAGTTGTCGATCAGAGATATCAACAGCGCTGCCATTGGCTGTTATGTGCTAGGTCACGTGACTCTTCGCGCTCATGAATATTTATCACATACTACGCTAGCTTTCATTATCCGCCAGAGGCATCGTGGTAGCATGTCTGTGGTGGAGCGAGAATGTCCATATACCAGCCCTGCATGATGTGGGCAGTACAATACTCGAACCGTTCGTTTAACCCTACCAGACCTGGAAGGGGCGGGGCGGGGGGGGGGGGCATTATGGTCCCAGCCCCAATCTTTTCTATCCTATATCCGGAAGAACAAAAGATTGAGAGCTGAGACTTCGTGACTTTGTAGTTTGTCATATTGGGGTCAGTTTGATAGTTGTCATAACATCTGGAGATGAGAAGCATGGACAAATTCAAAATGGCGGCCATGTGAGATACCTAAAAAATTTAGACTTCGTCCTGGCTGATGAAATATCTGTCATGGCTCGGCTTTGAGTAGGAATGATACTCATATCAGGCGTCTTACCAGGTTAGGGCGATCTCGATCTCTAAAATGGAGGTAAAGACGGTCGTTTTCGCTGGATAACTTTTGATTCCTTCTGAACCAATGCATCAAAATTTCAGGCGCATTGATTTGTTGTTTAAACAGCGCGAAGGATGTTTGGCCTATTATTATGCAAATTAGATAGATGACAATTTACTTTTTTACTACAATTTAATGCGGATAGATATGTCTATATGCGCCTCAAGAGGATTTTGCTGAATTCATTATGTAAACTGATTTATTGAGCGAAAACGACCCTTTTTACCTCCATTTTAGAGAGCGGGATTCCCCTAACCTGCTTACGGTAACTCTAATTGAAAATGCCGGGAAGTAGGTGAGACTATCTCCACACGTCACCAAGCACGTGACTCTTGTCTACCAGAGTCAGTGTAGGCTACACGACATAAAGTTTAGATATACCGCGGATATACTATACCCTGTTGGTGGTCAGGTTGACAGGACAGGTACAATGTATACATACCGCACATTACAGCATATTGGAAACCTGCTAGCATGCAACATCTCCATGTATTGAATCGTGGTTCCTGATAACCTTCGCGAAGATCGGATAATATCAGCCATGAAACCTTAAAAAAACACACCAGACAATCGAGAGATTCTTTTTCGATAGTTCGTTCTCTACTGTTCCACAAATGCGTCAAAGGGAAACGTATGTTAGGAAGCCAATAAAATGGTCTATTTAGATCAATCAAAAGGCTAATATGGTTTACTGAACAGAATACAATATTCAGATATATTCCCCTGATTGGAACACGTCCCGCAATTGTGCCAGCCCGATTCACTTTTCCTCGCAAGATTGTTAAGTACGGACTGACATGCGACACGTCAATTGGGATGTGAAAGTAGCTCGCAAATAGCGGAAAACACTCTCCTCAGGTGATCACTCTGAATTAGTATATCCTCTGCCCATAGCATGCATTGCGTTGTTATTATAATTACAAGCGTCTAGTCCGCCATTCATAATTCAGCCGTCGTCCATTAAAGAATATCCGCGTCCATAATCCAAAGACCTATTCCATTTTCCATATAACAGTATTAGCACCAAATTCAAAAAGACAATCACAGTATACATAAACATAGGCTAGTTTTCTGCAAGAGAGAAGCGGTCAACAGTTTCCAATGATGCCGACAAGACATCGTGATGTTCCAAAAATATAAAATCCGTATCGCTGATCAGTATTCTTAATCCATAATAATTGCTTGTTTGTTGGACTGAATTCAGACTTGACTAAGGTTAAACGAGTTCGAGGACCTTGGCTTTATTTAATATTTGACCAACGTTGGCGTTCAGGAGACATATCCCGTTGACAAGACGAAAAGTATTTAGGCGCGAGCGCTGGTGAGACAAACACTCAAATATCGATCGCTGTCTGCTGGCGGTTTGGAGATACCCAGGCATATTTGTCCTCAAAACAACTTTTTAATTGGCCAGCACGATTTCAAACTCAGACAAATGGGACGTTTCCGGACAACAGAACAAAGCAGAGGGGGAGGCCGTATCATAACTGAAGGAAAATAACGGGTTGTTTTGTATCCCAAAGTGCCTTTAATTAGAGTTAGTGCGCCATAACTACATTATACATTTAGGATGGTTAGAACAATGAATTGGAACTAAACGCTTTGGTTTGCGTTTAGCGTTGAAGCGGTTCACTTGTGAGTCAGACGTCAGCCTTGATCACACTGTCATGCAGATCCATACGCTAACATATCCATCGGAAACGTAAAAAATAATTGAAAAGTAACCAGATTAGCAGTGGAAGCAGAGAAAGTATTTATCATTATTTTTTGGAGATATTTTGTTGAAACATGATATGCACTATTCGAAGTTTGCACAAACTTATATCGTTGGATCTCACCCTGGCGCATCTTCCATAATTGAGGTTTGTATACTCCAAAACCATTGTCACCGAGGTCACAGCTATATCCTACGCTATACTCCGGCAAACACTGTGGCATATAAAGACCCCAGCTCAAGTATTGCCGGCTGTTCTTATGTGGCCAATCACAGCGGCTGTATTATCTAGTCCTTTGGCAGCGGCCACACTTGGCTACTCGAACTGCGCGCACCTGCGCATTTTCCACGAAAAATGGAGGAACAGCTATTTGAACTCGGATCGCTGGATTCAGAGTTCAGAGTGCTAACCATTACACCATAGCACCTCTTATAAAAACGTTTCGTTCAAGCGTTTGCTTACGATATATAATTTTAATAATAGGCTTATGGATTAAGAAAGTGATCAATAAAATATATATTATAGGAAAGCTTAGGACCACGCCGAAATTGTCGAATTTGTGGAGGAATTTGTTAAATGTGAATGAGATGAGACGTACAAATAGATGCAGCGATGAAAAATAACGAAAACAAATGTTAGAGGGAAAAAAGAAAACATTGGGGTTCTACCGAGATTTGAACTCGGATCGCTGGTTCAGTCCAGAGCGCTAAGCGGTACACCATATATTCAACCTGTTAAGTTTCGTAAAACAGAACGAGCATATATATCCTGACGGCCGCCTCGGTGGGACAAACCTCTCCATAATTCTCTGATACCACAGTGAAGATTTGTTATCACCCTGGCGTATCGTGGATTGGATATTTCCACCTCACACAAGCCACATATTCTCTGTATCCCTCCTTGTCCATCTTGTCCACAGGCAGTCGCCACCATGCTTATACGTCATTCTTGTGGAGTTGCCGATCAGAGATACCAACAGCGCTGTCATTGGCTGTTATGTGCTAGGTCACGTGACTCTTCGCGCTCATGAATATTTATCACATACTACGTTAGCTTTCATTATCCGCCAGAGGCATCGTGGTAGCATGTCTCTGGTGGAGCGAGAATGTCCGTATACCAGCCCTGCATGATGTGGGCGGTACAATACTCGAACCGTTCGTTTAACCCTACCAGACCTGGAGGGTGGGGGGGGGGGGGCATTATGGTCCGAGCCCCAATCTTTTCTATCCTATATCCGGAATAACAAAGGATTGAGAGCTGATACTTCGTGACTTTGTAGTTTGTCATATTGGGGTCAGTTTGATAGTTGTCATAACATCTGGAGATGAGAATTATGGGCAAATTGAAAATGGCGGCCATGTGAGATACCTAAAATATTTAGACTTCGTCCTGGCTGATGAAATATCTTTCATGGCTCGGCTTTGAGTAGGAATGATACTCAGGCGTCTTACCAGGTTAGAGCGATCCCGCTCTCTAAAATGGCGGTAAAAACGGTCGTTTTCGCTGGATAACTTTTGATTCCTTCTGAACCAATGCATCACAATTTCAGGCGCATTGATTTATCTATTGTTTCATGTCATAAAATTAAGAACCAGCCAATGTTGTTTAAACAGCGCGAAGGATGTTTGGCCTATTATTATGCAAATTAGATAGATGACAATTTACTTTTTTACTACAATTTAATGCGGATAGATATGTCTATATGCGCCTCAAGAGGATTTTGCTGAATTCATTATGTAAACTGATTTATTGAGCGAAAACGACCCTTTTTACCTCCATTTTAGAGAGCGGGATTCCCCTAACCTGCTTACGGTAACTCTAATTGAAAATGCCGGGAAGCAGGTGAGACTCCACACGTCACCAAGCACGTGACTCTTGTCTACCAGAGTCAGTGTAGGCTACACGACATAAAGTGTAGATATACCGCGGATATACTATACCCTGTCGGTGGTCAGGTTGACAGGACAGGTGCAATATACATACCGCAAATTTACAGCATATTGGAAACCTGCTAGCATGCAACATCTCCATGTATTGAATCGTGGTTCCTGATAACCTTCTCGAAGATCTGATCATATCAGCCATGAAACCTTAAAAAAATACACCAGACAATCGAGAGATTCTTTTTCGATAGTTCGTTCTCTACTGTTCCACAAATGCGTCAAAGGGAAACGTATGTTAGGAAGCCCATAAAATGGGCTATTTAGATAAATCAAAAGGCTATATGGTTTACTGAACAGAATACAATATTCAGATATATTCCCCTGATTGGAACACTTCCCGCAATTGTGCCAACCCAATTCACTTTTCCTCGGAAGATTTCTAAGTAAGGACTGACATGCGACACGTGAATTGAGATGTGAAAGTAGCTCGCAAAAAGCGGAAAACACTCTCCTTAGGTGATCACTATGAATTAGTATATCCTCCACCCATAGAATGCATTGCGTTGTTATTATAAAATATTGCTTGTTTGTTGAACTGAATTCCGAGGACCTTGGCTTTATTTAATATTTGACCAACGCTGGCGTTTACGAGACATATCCCGTTGCCAAGACGAAAGTAGACATATCCCGTTGCCAAGACGTGAAGTATATCCCGTTGCCAAGACGTGAAGCTGGTGAGGCAAACATACAAATATCAAATTCTGTCTGTTGGCGGTTTGGAGATACCCAGGCCCATTTGCACTGTTGGGAGCTTCAAAATCGCCGAGTCAGTTCCAATTTCAAAGGAATTGTACATGTATGTTTAGATGGGTAAATGGCCCCAGGACCGGTGCGGTAAAAGTGCCTAAAATATAATATTGGATATACAAGAAATTGTTCAGTTGGCATGAAGTACAATATAATATTGTATACTCAGGAAAGTTTAAAGGCACCGAGTCTCATCATTCTCGAATAACAGGGCCGTGAAGTAGTGCATTAGTGCAAAATCGCCACTTTTGAGGCGAAACACCTCATATTTCTTTCTATGAACATATGAAGATAAACAATAACCAGAACCAGCTTAATACAGCATACTCGCTGTTCCAATACGTAGTCGTAGACCAAATCTGGTTCTGGTTATCGTTTATCTTCATATGTTTACAGAGACCTGTTTTCACCTCAGAATCAACTATTTTGCACGAATGCACTACTTCACAGCCCTGCTACTCGAGAATGATGAGACTTAGTGTCTTGAATTTTTTCTGAGTATATAATATTGTACCTCATGCCAATTGAACAATTTCTTGTAGTGGAAGTATTTTATTTTCGTACTCTGTATTGCACCTGACCTGGGGCCATTTACCCATCTAAAGATTTACCCATCTTTAGCGCGATTTCACTGAAACGTTATCAAAGGGCCTCATTTACATCGCAAAGTGAACTCCGTTCAGACAGTGGAAATGCTTTTCAGTCAACTTGTTTGTTTGACATCAGGATATCTCATCTCGGGATAGGGCGATCGCCCTGACACAAAATTATAATCAATAATATAAGAAGCATAATATATCTTGCAATAGAAAAACAGTCAACATGCAGTTTCCCCTGATTCCTGAACGACATTCCGTTGGTCAATTTCACATCATCCTCCCTATCCAGGTTCGCACCATCCCTACACGAAAACTTTCTGTGTGAAACAAATATTTAAAGGGTCTGTTAAAATAAAAGCCAGTGAACGGACGGCGTGGGAGACTGGCTGCCATTCTTCGTGAAATCTCGTTATATCCCAACGCAAGACGAATTGGTGCGGAGAAAAAGTTGGAGGACAATCACTTTGGTGTCAGGGCGGAAATGAATGATTAATTCAGAGCAAACATGTACATATGAATTCCAAACAACCAGAAGAGATGGAATATCATGTGACGATT
>JAVTVY010054521.1:0-29055 GCA_036873755.1 Hanleya hanleyi | reverse complement strand
GTGGTGGACGGTCTCATGACGGAAACGGACAGTCGAATCACCTGTCTCTTTACCAAAGGAAGCCATCATCGTCGGTTGAGCATCATCTACATCGTGCAGAATCTCTTCAGTAAGAACAAAGAGCACAGGAACATTAGTTTGAATGCTCAGTATGTGGTGTTATTTAAAACCCCCAGAGACGCTTCCCAAATTACACACCTGGCCCAACAGATGTACCCTAAAAACACGGCCTTTGTACGAGAAGCCTTTGAAGATGCTACCCAACGAGCTCACGGGTATCTACTCATCGACTTGAAACAAGACACTCCCTCACCCCTTCGATTGTGTACCCACATTTTTCCCGGAGAGGTGCAGACGGTGTACACACCCAAATAAAAGAAGAAGACAACCCACTCTAGCCGTCACTCATCATGTCTGCACGGGTACGCAAGCACGCGCCGGCCCTCCGCGTATTACGCAGCGCGCCACCGGAGGTGGGCCGGGCCCTGGTGGGCGGGGCGGATCCCGATTTGGTACGGTGTTTGTGTGAAGTGGCGCATAATGTGTTAAAAGGCAATGTTCCGCTCAGTCCTCTGCAGAAAGGGAAATTGCAACGGCACAAGGCGGGTCTCCGAACGTTGGTGAAGAAGACGGGTAGTGTGAAGAAAATGAAACAGATGTTACAGCGAGGTGGATTTCTCGGCGCACTCCTCGCACCCTTAGCCGCTACTGTACTGGGGCCGTTACTAGGCTCCATCTTGGGACGCTAACGTCATGGAACATACGAAAAAAATGATGCTGGTCGAACCTCGACTGTTACAGAGTTTGCAATCACCCTATCCCGTGCCTGCCACAGTGCAACAACTGCAGTCTCTGGATGAAGAGATGAATAGTATACTCCAACGTCGACTACCCGATCACGAGAAAATTCAACTCTACCATCATACGCTGAACCGGTACCAGACGTTTATGGATCAATATAGAGGGAGTAGTAGTACACCACAACTACCCACAACGCCCACAACGCCTACACTCCCACCCCACCCTCATCCTCTGCCTCACCTCAGCTGGAACAGGAAGTGTTGGCCAGTGTGCCTAAAGCCTTCAAGACCAAGGCGCGTTTATTGTTGGACCGAGTGAAACAGAATGCCGATATGGGTTGGAACGCTGAAGGAAAACTGCTGATTAGAAACCAAGTGGTGCCGGGGTCTCATATGACCGATTTAATCAACGATATGGTACGTTCTCGCAAGCACTCTAATCCACCGGGCTGGGAAGCCTTTGCTCAGGGATTAAAAGACACACACACTCCTCAAGAATTGGTTGGAAATCGTGAACGCTGGAAGTGGATGCAAGCACCCTCTCGACTTCCCCCTACCTGGGAACCTCAGACGCCGCCCAAAACACCCTCACGGCGGGCACCTACTTCGTCACCCCTTTTACCACGTCATCCCCTGCAACCCCCCAGATCTAAGTCACCGCGACGGTCACGACGCCGAGGTCAGCCGCCCAAGGCCTGGGAACCTTACTAAGGGGTGGGTGACCCCTCCTATAAAAACCCGGTGCAGAAGCCAGAACAACTCAGTCGTCATGTTTTACCTGACGTTGCCCAGTAATAGTTCACTCGATGTGTTTCCTGACAACACCTTGGCCAAGTATGTCACTCAATTACCACAACCGTTACATTTACCGGGTCGGTGGGAATGTGGACTGGTAGATATTCAGTACCCTTACTCGTGGTACAACGTACGAGACCAAGAAGTATGGTACGAAGTGACGTACGAAGGCAAAGTCACCAAACTCATTCTCCCCGAAGGCCAATACGATACGCCCCAGAAGTTCATAGAGGGTCTGCTGTCCTTGTTGGAGTACAAGTCTCTACGGGAGGCCACGAATACCTCAAAACCGCTGAAAGTCTATCCCTTCAAGAATCACGTGATCTTGACTGTCAACCCACACAACGACAAGGCCTGTATCCTGCTGAGCCCTAACGTGACTGTGAAACTCAGTCCTACACTACAGCAAATGTTATGTCTGCCTTACAGGGTGTACCCGGGGCCCACCACCGACAACGGTGACGACGTGATGGATGTGAAAGTAGGCATGTACGGACTCTACGTCTACTCGGACGCAGTGGACAGCCATATTGTGGGCGATGTGAACACACCTCTGTTACGGGTGGTGCCCATTAGCAAGTCGTATGGCAATCAAGTGAACCAGAGTTTCAACCATATACTCTACCTGCCCGTACGACATACCGATATCAACACGATCACGGTGGATATAAGAGATGACACGGGACGCCCGGTCGCATTCGAACGAGGAAAAGTGGTGCTGACACTTCATTTCCGACAAGCCCGCTCTCCTCACTTCGTATAATGTACGTGCCTTACCAGTGCCATACACCCAGCTATGCCGACTACTACAAGAAACAAACGGGGGGAGGCTTGCCCATCTTTAGCGGTGCACGCATGCAACGAGGTCACGGATTGGGAAACATACTGGGCAGCATTGTGAAAACGTTCTTACCCTTGGTGACACGGGGTGTCAAAGCGGTAGGCAAACAAGCGGTACGCAGTGGATTGCGCGTGGCCGGTGATGTGATGGGAGGCACAGCACCCCGACAAGCCTTGAAACGACGGGCTAAAGAAGCCGGCAGCGTCTTGATCGCCAAAGCCCTTAAAAGACAACCCCGGACACAGCGAAGAGTCATTCGACGTCCAACACACCGACGACGCACACTCCGGAGGACTCACACCCAGAAGAAGAAGAAGAAGAAGAGTAGTAGGAGAGACATCTTCGCATAATGGCATTCATTCACTCCGAGTCGTGTCCGTCTACCAACAGTGAATTGGATTTGTGGACTATTCCACCCACCCAAACCAGTGTAGCCGAAGGACGTTGGGTAGAACATCGACCCCTGGCTAGCCTGACGGGGACGGGCCCTGTGGAATTTACCATTGAAAACAAAGATACAGCCTACCTGGATTTAGCCCACACCTACTTGTACGTGAAAGCCAAAATAGTGGACGCAGCCGGGGCCAACGTAGCGGACGATGCAGTAGTAGGCCCAGTGAATCTTTGGCTGCACTCATTGTTCCAACAGGTGGATATGAGTCTGAGCGATAGACTCATCAGTACGTCCACCAATACGTACCCGTACCGAGCCTACATGGAGACGCTGTTGTCGTACGGTGCAGATGCCAAAAAATCCCACTTGCAAGCCGCGCTGTACTACAAGGATACACCCGGCGCCATGAATAGCGTGCTGGCTGCCAATAATGGGTTGACCGCGCGCAAAAACTTGGCAGCCGATAGCAAGTCCGTCGATATGATGGGACGACTGCACGCCGATCTGTTCCTGCAAGACCGCTACATGATGAACGGTGTATCCATCAAGATCAAGTTGATCCGTTCCACACCTGCGTTCGCCTTGATGGCCGGTGGAGCGGCCCCCAATTACAAGATCATCCTAGAAGATGCAGCCCTGTTTGTGCATACGGTGGATTTGCAACAGGGCGTGTTGGTGAGTCACATGGAAGCCTTATCGAAAAAACCAGCCCTGTACCCCATCCGACGCGTACAGACCAAGGTGTTCTCTGTGCCAGCCGGTACGATGATAGCCAATCGTGAAAATTTATTTCTAGGGGATCTCCCTAAACGTGTTACCATAGCGTGTGTGACCAACACCGCTTTCAATGGAGCGTGGGATGAGAATCCGTTCGCCTTTCAACATTTCAACCTGAACTTTTTGGCACTGCACGTGGCTGGCCATCAAATTCCATCCCGACCCTTACAACCGGATTTTGGTAACCAAAATTATGTGCGCAGCTACCTGAACCTGTTTACAACCACAGGACAAAACAACCAGGACGAAGGAAATACCATCACTCGACGAGACTTTTACCGTGGGTACACATTGTTCGCCTTCGACCTCACCCCTACCTTGGAACACGATCATCAACTGGCCTTGCTGAAGAAAGGAAACCTACGGTTGGAACTGCGTTTCGCCACCGCTCTAGCCCAGACCATTAACGTGATTTGCTACGCCGAGTTTGATAACGTCATCAGCGTGGATTAGCAAAGAAACGTGCTGTGTGACTACGCCAACTAGAGTCATGGATACAGATCAGCTGATGGGCATACTCCAGCGAGATCCGAAGATCCCCTTTCGAGGTGTGTTTCCACGCAATGTGTTTCCCACCCACTCCACCACCCCAGCAGCCTACATCCTGAATACAGACCCGGGGTGTCAACCCGGTCAACATTGGGTAGCTGTGTACGTGGACACCCTAGGCCAAGGCGACTACTTTGATTCCTACGGACTTGCACCCCTACATGCCGATTTGGTGAAATTCATGGACGTCTCTACTACAATGTGGCGTTGGAATACTCAAAGATTACAAGGACCCTTGAGTAGTGTGTGCGGCCAGTACTGTGTGTTTTATCTCACTCACCGCAGTAGAGGACATTCTATGCCAACCATCGTACACATGTTTGATGATTATTGTCAAGCCGAAGACCGTGATGTCCTGGTCTATGACTGGACGGCCTCTCGTTTTAATGTGCATGCTCCATTTCTCTGGTTAACTTAAAAATGCACTGCGCGCAGGCCACTTGTTTTTTTTTTTTATTATCACGTTATTGTTATGACGTTGTTGTTCTGACGTTCATTGATGTTGAATAAAAATTGATGAAAAAACACAAAAAATGATGGGGGTTTGACTTATTTTTTTTTATTTAAGTCCACAAGAATGTATAGAATACAGGGTACAAATAGAATAGTAGTAGTGGTAGGATTAAGGTACAAAAAAAGTTCTGTCAGGAGTAGGATTCGAACCTACGTACGGCAATGCCGACCAGCACTTAATACCGGCGCCTTAGACCACTCGGCCATCCTGACTTTTACAGTTTTTTAACTGGTGTATCAACAGTTATAGTTCGACATTGTTCACAAGTCCAAGTAAATGGTGCTCACACCATCGGCCAACACTTTCCGTTTCGGGTAAAAGAAAGTAAAGGCGTCTCGTTGCTGAATGTACGTCCGCATCTGGTGGTCCACCACCCGAAATCCTCGGTTAGTGCCACTGGCACTGGCCTGGCTTTGCAGCACGTTCAAGTACAAGGCTTTGTCGATGTTGGGATCGCGCCGGCTCACCCCTTTGCAGCTAAACTTATTTTCGTCTCCTCCGTAACAGTAATACGTCTTGGAGGAGAGACCAATCATAGCATTCCCACTCCACTCCAGCTTGAAGAGGCCCGGCGTACGCTTATCGTACTGGTAATGGTCACGTCGAGGTAGCCACTGGTCGCGTTCCGCTTCATACTGGGTACGTAACTCCGGTTTCACCAGGGACTCCCAATCCGCATTAGAGACGGCCATGTAGGCCGAGTCGGTATCCATTTCCATGAGTTGCCAGTCTGATGGATTAAAATACACACCCATGAAATCATAGAGAAACTGCAGCATCCTGAGCTTGGCCACCTGGTATACCATACATCCAATCTGCAGGGGTAGGTTGTAACGGATAGTCTTCTTGGCTGAAGTGAATTCATAGGTGTCGTCATCGATGACCTCCACGGACCGAAACAGAGGAGAATTCACTTTTTTGCGGGCTTGGGCAGTAGTACAAATGTTCACGTTGACCTGCTTATCCTGGTTCGTTACCGTTTTTCCATAATAACCATTGCCAGTCAACTTCCAACATTCACCGATGATGGCCTCAGTCGGGTATTCATCACCTTGACGACGGGCCGACGTCACAATGTCGGCATTCTCCGCAAAACAAGCGTCGGGTACGTACTGCATCACTTGGTATATTTGGGTAATTTCCAAACCGTGGTTCATGTACCACTGCAGTAAGGGAGTGCCCCGCAAGATTTTCTCGGCCCACATACTACCAATCAACATCCGTCGAGGTTGAGGCAAACACTCGTGTTGCTCCGCATAGGCCCTCATGATGTCCCCAATATCAGCCCGACCCACCAGCGTGTTCTTAAAGATGGGAGGGCACTGGGCGAAGAGAGGCTTGAGAGTGTCGGGAACATGCAAATCACATTCGACAAAGCCGTAGAGGTGCCCCGAACGAATGGCGTCGAACATCTGTGGCAGACTCAGAAGTCGCCGACGACTCAAGGGGTACTCGCGCTCTTTTAGGAAACGTCGTAAATGGGGCAGGGCCTGGCACATCGTGTGAAATTCACACTCCCACATTTCAATCAGATGGTATCCTCTCTCTTTCACATAATCACCGTTCTCCACCACTTCTTTCCGTAATTCTTCCGGTGTTTTTCCACGTCGTTGGTTGAAGCGTCCAACGCTGAAATGACATTCGTGGCCGTGCCAATAGCAACCGTAAAATTGAAATACGGTCGGTGTCCTACCCACCAGGGCAAACCCATCGACGGGGAGTCGACGATCTCCTATGCGCTTCTCTGTGGCGTTGGTCTGGTGTCGTATATAAATTCCCCGTCGATAGGCTTCCCAATCCAACCACTGATCAGCCAGATGCTTGTAGGGTGTACGTTGCGGTGTAAAATGCCCACCTTCCGCCAACCAACGTGTATAATGGCCACTGGGCATAGGTTGGGCCAGCGACCACAGGTACAAGGCATTCGCATCGAAACCGATGATCTTAGCACAGGGTTTTCCACTGGGGAGAGTAGTGACGTGCTTCTCGTGATAACGGTGAAAAATAAGACTCGGTCCGCCGACAATGTTGTGCTTTAGACAATCATGCATGTCTGCATCTTTTTGCTGTATCAGCGAGAAGTACGTAGCACACTCTTGAAAAAGATGGCGAAGCGCCAGACCCGGTAAACTCAAGCACTCCTTGAAGATGTCGACGTGCATTTGGCGACAAAAGAGTTGAACCATTTTCTCCGCCGCTTCCAGGAAAGGAACCACATCTAGGTTATTATACCATATCAGGAAATCTCGCAAGGTGTGCATATGTTGATCGTTCCATACCTGCTGTAGTTCCCGGTACGTGTCTTCCGGACATTCCACTTGCTTCAAATCATCAAAGAAGGCATCCCGGGGTGGCAACTGTGTTTCCTGCAAACGGTCGAGCGTTGATATATACGTGTAAGGGAACCTCCCTTTGGTTTGTGCACAGTTATACGCCTTGACCCACTGATCATAGCTACAATTAGGAGCTAAGTAGTTCCGTACATCCAGGAAATGCAGTGATGTGGTAGTGAGGGCCATATGATTATTGATCTTCTTGATGACGGACTTGAGGGTATTCGACTGGGCCAAGTAGGGGTAAAGAAATTCCTTCACCATGTTCAAATCATAGCGTCCCGAATTGAAACCTAGCACCGGTAACTGGCCTAGATATTGTAGGAAGCGCACTTTCAATTTCTCCGCATACGGTTTCGGTAAAGGCACATCCTGCGACTGCAGGGGCTGCGACTCGGGCTGCGACTCGGGCTCCGACTCCGACTCGGACTCTTCATCGTCACTAAACGCTACACCCGGTATAGGAATCCGATCGTCCAGCTGGTCCAGTACGTGCTGGAACTTGGACACCAATAGTTATGTACTAGCCGCACTGACTTCCTGTAACTACTCCATCATGCGGGTGATCAACTCATGGGAATCCCCCGTGGACACGAAACATACCGGTGCAGCGTCATAGCCAGGTACGTTGCTGGAAATACTCACACTCAGAGGAATATGGCGCTGCGTCCACTGCGTTTTCGCTGAAAACATGTCCATGGGCTCCAACAGGGCCTCAAAATCGTAACACGCTCGGTAGGGAAAATAACGATCCACCTCCGGTATCATCACACCCTCATCGGCCAGTTCCTGGAAAATAGTAGGCGTATTATGAAAAACACCACCGGGATATACTCGCTTGACACTGTTGTCACAGATTTTCTCGTGGCGATGTAAGTTGAAGGAACGGTGAAACACCCGATGACATTGGGCGCAACTGAAAGACTGAGCGTACTGGCTCATATTGTAGATCAGCGAAAAATGACTCACGCCATTGTCGTCGAACACATTGACTTTCATGGTAGCAGCATACCGTTCTGTTGAACGACGAACCAATTCAGCCACAAATGTATCCTCCTCCTCGCATCGTAATCGGCATACAAAGATATTGATGTTGAACAGTGTTTCCACGTCATCCAAATTCTTGAACGGAACTCCACGGAAGTGCCGCTTATCCAAGTCTTGCTGCTGTAAATACTGTTCCCAATAGTCATTGGCCACTCTGTCTCAAGACCGGGGATCACACTCGTCCACATGCACGGCCAAACACCGAAACAGACATTTCCGGTCTTTGTAGGGCCCATGTGGCCCTACTGTTAATGCATACAGGCCTTTTCGACGAAGCAACCACGGGGGTAGTAGTACAGGAGCACCGATAGGATGATGTCTCATTTTCGTGACGAAAAATGTGACGTTGGTCACCATTTCCACAAGCCATTGGGTATTGGGGCGTTGCAACCGGGCCCATTCCAATGGATCCAACGTAGTCAGTTGGTCGAGGAGTGGCTCCAGAGAAATCGCATCCGTCACCGTGAACGGCTGATCAAACACATAGGTATTATTGCTGGGATAATAATACCGCACCTGGTCCGTCTCCTTGTGCCGTAAAATGTACCCGAATGTCATATTCAACTTGAACGCTGTCACCTGATCTGTGAAAATGTTCTCGGCATAGGTAGACAAATACGTGAGGTCCTGCAGTCGATAGTTATACAAGTCCAATAGACGACGGTCACGGTGAAAACAATGGCGTATGGTAGCCCAATGACGTCGATAAATGTCCCTGACACGCTCGTCTTCAGGCAAGACTTCAACCGGAGGTGCTGCTGGGTCCCAGGGAAAATCTTCTCCACGTCTCATGCTTTCGTCTCATACAAGCGGCTAGGCAAGCAGGCAGGCAGACAGGCAGGCAGACAGGCTGGTCAGGTCAATCAGGCAGGTAGGCTGGTCAGGTCAGGTCAATCAGAGTGCTCCGCAGGGTAGTGCAATGAATACACCCCATCCCTAAAAATCGCCTCCTTTTATACGTTTTTCTACAATCCGCCATCTTAAACCCACCATCCACCACCCCACCACAACCGCCATCTTAAACCCACCATCCACCACCCCACCACAACCGCCATCTTAAACCCACCATCCACCACCCCACCACAACCGCCATCTTAAACCCACCATCCACCACCCCACCACAACCGCCATCTTAAACCCACCATCCACCACCCCACCACAACCGCCATCTTAAACCCACCATCCACCACCCCACCACAACCGCCATCTTAAACCCACCATCCACCACCCCACCACAATGACCCCATGTGACAGAATACTCGCTTCTGATTGGCTGTCGCGTGACGTCACAGAGGTCATATGCAAATTTCTGAGGTCAATGTGCGCTCAAATGCTCGCTCTATACTACTCCTGTTTGACCAGTGTGTGTTGGTATATTCCTATTTGACCAGTGCTTGGTAGTATAGCCCTGTCTGACCAGTGTTTGGTGTTACAGCCCTGTCTGACCAGTGTTTGGAGGTATAGCTCTGTTTGACCAATGTTTGATGGTATGCCCGTCAAAGCCCGGTGGTGGTGATGGTGGTGGTGGTGGTGGTGTGTTGTGTGTGGTGGTGGTGGTGGTGGTGTGTAGTGGTGCATACATACATACACACACATACACATACACACAGGCGCATACACACACTTACATACACGCACACAGACACACGCACACACACACACACACGCAAGCACACACACATACCCAGACATATACACACAGACGCATACACACACATACACACAGACACATACACACTGACACTGATTTGATTTTATTTTATTCACCAATGAATGCATTTAGTCATAGAAGATATGGCGGTCATAAAAGAAACAGGAGTTGTAATATTAGAAAATACACGCCAGACGAGACAAATGGCGGGAATAAAACTCCGAGGGGCTTGTTCTCTCCCATAAATAACAAATTGACTAAAGAATAACTTGTGGATGGTGAAAAGAATAATATAAAAAGAGAATGCACATATGTATTTATAATGTGAGGTAGGTCAGTTTCCACTAAAATAGTCTTTCAATTTGGACTTAAATAAGGAAATGGAATCGATACATTTCATAGCAGCAGGTAATTTGTTCCACTTTCTAGAGCATTTGGTTTTGAGAGAATAGAAAGATAAATTTGAATAAAAGAACGGTCTGTACAAATTAACTTATTGACCCCGTGTACTGTAACGGTGTATTTCCGATTGTTTCCTGAAATATGTTCGAAAATTTAATGGTAGTTTTCGAGGATGATGGAAAAATTTGTGAACCAATAGTAAGCATTGATATATATTGAGATTATCTAGTTGCAAAATTTTGTACTTTGTGAATAATGGCAATGTATGATCACGTTTTTGTGACAATGTTACGACTCTCAAAGCACGTTTTTGGAGCAAGGATAGGGGTTTTAAATGTGTGATGTATGTGTTTCCCCACAAGACATTACAGTACGATAGATAAGGAAGTATTAAACTGTAGTACAAGATTAGAAGTGTTTTAGTGTTTAAAGCACTACGTATATGGTTTATAATTCCGATGTTTCGCGATATTTTATTGCATATGTAGTGGATGTGTGTTCTCCAGCTTAGCTGGTTATTAAAATATAAGCCTAAAAATTTGAATAGGTTAACTTGTTCGATTTCTATGCCGAGAATAGATAGATGGGGGACAGTTACCGAGGATTTATGGGTGTTGGGTGTTATTAGCATGTATTTTGTCTTTATTTAATGATAAACGATTGTAACATAGCCAGGTATTTAAGTTATGTAGTTGTTGGGACATAGTATTGAAAGCATCATTAATATTTTTCGAGGAAAAAACAACACTGGTGTCGTCAGCAAACAGAATAATTTTTGCGAGGTCTGTTGCTTCGCTTATGTCATTTATGTATAGTAAAAACAACAGTGGCTCTAAAATTGATCCTTGGGGGACACCATGGGAAATATACATCGATTCGGATAAAATACCTTTATAAACTACGGTTTGTAGACGTTCGGAGAGATAGCTATTTAACCAGGTATTAGGTACACCACGGAGGACATAATGCTCAAGTTTGGTAAGCAGGATGTCGTGGTTAACGGTGTCGAATGCTTTCGACAGGTCTAGAAATGAAACAACACTATATAGTTTGGATTCTTTAGCAGATATCAATATGTCATAGAGGGAGCATGCCGCAAGAGATGTCAAGTGGTTAGCCCTAAAACCATATTGATTTTGTGATATTATGTCATTACTGTCGAGAAATTCTGTAATTTTAGTCACGGCAAGTTTTTCTAGTATTTTGCTGAAGCAAGGCAGTACCGATATTGGTCTATAATTCGAAAGCGTAAATTGATCATCTGCTTTGAATACTGGGGTTACTTTTGCGTGTTTTAACAAAGCAGGTACTATTCCTGAATTGAAAGAAGAATTAATGATAGAAGACAATGGTTCGGAAAGGTGATCAGACACTAATTTAATCATGGACATGCGTATATCGTCTAGACCAGGAGATGATGATTTTAATGATAGGATCGTGCTCTTAACTTCATCTATGTCCATCTTTCGTTTACCAATCTTGTATATATGTTTCTATTTTATTATGTTTTTTATGCACGCACCAAACAGTTTATTATGTTCTGTGAATGTAGGTCAGTCTTTAGATTTACTCGCTTCCGTACTCAATCATGGACAATATTACTGATACGTTAGTTGATGCTCTACTCTCTAACCTAGCATCAAATCTTTCATTTTTCGATGTTGAATTTCCTATAGAAACTAACTGCTCTCCTGTATCTCCACCTGTGAATTACGAATTCTTAGACCAATTATGTTGTAATCCACTTGAATTAAATGACACAGATCAAAGTAAAGCTTCCATCGATGATAATGATTTTGAAATAGCATTAACAGTCACCAATCAAAATACTATACAGATACAACTTTCATCAATGAAATCGAATCCCTGCCCATCAGTACCAATGGAAATACTTTATCTTTTTTACATATTAATGCCAGAAGTCTTAAGAAGCATTTTTCAGAAATAACAGCATTCATTAATAACTTAAAACATGATTTCTCTTTTTTGGCCTTTACAGAGAGCTGGTTAAATCCTGCCACTGAAAAGCTATTTGACATACCTGGTTATGTACCATACCCATCATCAAGGTCTAAGAGGACTGGAGGAGGATTGATCTTTTATGTTAGAGAAAATATAAAATCCTGCAAAATACGTAAAGATCTTTCATATCTAGATGATGATGGTCAATATGAAACTCTTTTCTTGGAAATAATAATCGACGACAAAAAATACATCGCTGGTCTCTTCTGGAAAACCTGAAATCACATTATTTTTTTCCATTGATTACGAAACCAACCAGAGTCCGTGAACGAACAGCAACCCTCATCGACCACATTTTTGCTAATTTTCACGATGACAATCTCTTGTCCGGTATATTCTTGACAGATATTACTGATCATTTCCCGATATTTCATATAATTAGGATCGCCTCAAACGCAAAACCAGCACAACAAAACAGAACTTAGGTATTAAAACAGCTATTGAAAATCTTCTTCGTCACAGATCAGTACCAAGGTTGTTTACTTTCACTGCTCCAGGGAAATGTGAATTTACTCTGGATTTCCTAGGAGTTTCTGTCCCAATATGTGCTCACGTGCTTATGAAGGTATGGGTGACTCTCGTTGATACTCATTTAGTGCTGATCGTTCATATTTCGTGTATTATACGACTGTGAAGTTTGCAGATCAGCTCTATTTGTTCTGATGGCAGCGGCCATTTTGGCTGTTAGCGTCCTTGTCGACCGTTTGGAGTGAGGCTCTCTACGGTCCACTATGGCTGATGGTGAGTCCGGGGAAAATGTTGATCTCCAATCTGACCACAATGATCCCGAAGTGGTGGCTGAAAGCGAATTATTGAATGTTTCTCAGCCAATTATTTGTGAGCTCCTATGCTATATGGTCGACAAAATTGATATCTTGCCCGTGGACACGGTAGTGAAGTTATGTGAAGACGTATACACTGATATGGAGGCGCAAGAGGCGAAGGATATCTTGTTTAAATGTCGCCGCAATGTATTCAGTGCGAGATACCGAAAAAGAAATGGCCCGAATAAAAAGTTCAATACTTTGCAAGATATCGCCAAAATGCTACAAGAGCTCGAACCTGAAGACACCCCTTGCTTTGTTGCTAAAAAACTTAGTAGACTGCCACCGGTTTCCACCAATCATATTGATGTTACAACATTACTACGAGAAATTAATGGCCTGAAGTTGCAAATGGCGGATGTTGCTGATATTGTAGGAGAACTCAATGACCTCAAGAGGCAAATGTCAGATGTTACTGGCAAGATCGACACGATTAGCAATGCTCAGTCCACGGTACATAGGAAATTGGATAAACTCAATCAAAAATGCCAACAGAGCCCCTCCAGCGTTAAAAAAGCGGTAAATGGTGGTTGTGAGGTCAGTAACGCAAAAAGTGCCGACCATATTGCAAAAAGTGCCGACGTCAGATATGCCGACGCCAGGTACACTCACATACAGCTACATCAGAATCAACCATAATTTATCTCACTGTCAACGTACGGAGCGATTCAGTTTTGTGACCTAGTCATTGATGTCGTTAGAATAATATATTAGTATCAATCAAGCGCAATTCATAGAATATAACATCAACGTACGGAGCGATTCAGTATAGTGACCTATGACATTGATGACGTCAATATAAAATATTAGTATAAATCAAGCGCGATTTATAGAATATAACAGGAGGTATTACGCTGATATTAAATTGCTCAATGACCGCTATAACTATCATAGCGGGTACACGAAGGGCCTATGATCTTGATGGTCAGTACACATTGTAGTATTTACTAGAACAACAGTATCCCGGTTAGTTCAAATAGTATATAGGAAATCACTATCTCATCCAATTCTATACCCAGGTGTGACGTCTCACTTGTAATAATCATTGTAAAAAAAATTGTCGATTTCTAGGTACATCTTGAAAATACATTAATCCAGCAAACACTCGTGAATAATGAAATGTACTATTTTCAGACCAGGTACAATAAATTGGCATTCGTTTGACATGTAACGAGGCTCAGAAAGACAGCAAGGAATAGTGAAAAAGACAAGTGTCGAAGTTGTCAATGTCAGTGATGGGGTAGATTGTTACATAATCCAAAATACGGACTAGGCCGGTGAACAGGTGAATAATTAAATGCACTATTTTCAGACTAGGTACAATAAATTGACATTCTTTTGACATGTAACGAGGCTCAGAAAGACAGCGAAGAATAGTGAAATAGACAAGTGTCGAAGTAGTCAATGTCAATGGTGAAGTAGACTGAAACTGAATGGTCGAGTAAATATAGTTGTAGAGAGATCGGTATCGGTTTGCATTACTGGAAAATTCATTAGTCCATTTGAGAATTCATTAATCTGTTCATCATATTATTGTTGATCGTGGGCAGTGACAGGGCTGTAAATACCTTGTGTGGATAAATAAAGGATAAGGCACTTACGATCTTATGATCAGAATAAACGTCAGCGAACAGTTTTGTCCTGCAATGCATGGTTCGCGTGTTCATTATATACACTGTTATAGCAATGGGTATACAGAAGAGTGTCAATGTTGTTTAATCCAGTAGTACCCGTAGTACATTTTTATGACTGTTAAGAGAACACATATACACGGATCCATTTGCAATGTAAAATCACACATTCCTTACCTCCAGCACCACGTTAACATCCACTGTACGAATTCGTGTCTGGAGACCACGTTCTTTCCTGATTGAGTATGCAACAGATGACAGGCGGCTGCGTTCGATTTTTAATGCTGGTGGTAAATCCGAACGGATAGTTATACGTTTACCGGTACCTAAGAGCTCACTGCTTGAATTTAGAACTAGGTCACGTTCAGGTATTTTTTGAAATACCACGATAATTGCTGGTGGGGCTGGTTCTTTCTCCCCGGGACTCGAAGTCGAGACTTTCCGTGGCTTGTATGACATTCTATGTACCACTACAAATTGAATGTGTTGCACTAAATCTGCTCTAATATTGAGGTCCTCTATCATAAATTTTCTGAAGAGTGACTCAGTATCGGCCGGGTTTGTTTCAGTTTTTTCGTTCATGGGAATACCATAGATGAGCAAGTTGACTTTCCGGTCATGAATATCCTTCAGCAAGATCTGCCGTTTTAATTCAGTAAGTTCATTACGTAGTTCCTTCTCAGTTTCACTCGCCCGTTTAGTGACCTCAGTCACAGACCCCTCGTTTGCCACTAAGCGCTGATCAACTTTTGAAAGTTTCTCCTTGGTTTCTTGTAGTTCGTGCTTCACATTTTGTAAGTCATCCGCTATCCGGTCTAATTTTCCTGATAGTTTAGTGTCAAGAGCACTTATTAGTTTCTCAACCCCGGATAAGATTGTTGTTGATTGTGGCTTGTCCGCCATATTCGCCACGTCGATTTGGTCCGTGCAAACCGGTTCTTTGTCAGGGCTATCCACAGACAGAGCAGTATTTCTCAAATTATACCTTACGTTTTCGGGTTCTTTTTTCTCACCCCGCTTTACTTTCAATTTAGCTGTTGATTTGTGCGACGATGAATTCATTTGAACCGATAATTATAGGTGACCACCGAAATTTTCAGCACCACTCAGTCACATACGTCCACCCTCGCCGCCATATTACCGATATCCGGTATATACACACATACGCACGCACCCGTACTCACAGCCACACATCACGCACACACAAATGCATACCCACAGACGCACACATGCATTCACACACACACAATATGACTGACTATTCAAATGCAGGACATGAGAGCTTCTGGACCTGGGCCTGATAGAAGTCCGGGGTGGTAGTATCCACTGCCCACACCTACACACACACACACATAGCCACATCAGGGGTTTATCAAGTCGTGTCCTTGCGAGGTAGTTACTGAGGTACCTCACAAGGAATGTGGGTACCAGATGTCCTTATCAAGTCATTTTCTTATGATGTATGTGCACACACTCAATTAACATTATGAGGTATGTGCACACACTGGTTAAGGAATGTGGGTACCAGATGTCCTTAATAAGTCATTTCCTAAAGAGGTAACTGCACACACTACCTTGTGAAGTATGTGCACATATTAGTTAAGGAATGTGGGTACCAGGTGTCATTATCAAGTCATTTCCTTGAAAGGTACACATTTGATGTGAAATTCACACGCTACTGAAGGAATGTGTGCATAAGGAAGGCGGAGTCATTAACCAGGAAGAAAAAACTCCAGTTGTTTCATTGATCCGAGTATTTAATGCTGGAATTGTTGAGGTTCAACACTATGCCACACGTGGACATATGTAACCTGGCAGGGTTGACTGTAGTTATCTCATTTTAGAAATACCCAAGTTATGCCAGGTCAGCTTTTGCCAAGGCCTTAATTGATGGGAAAAAATTGGTGTGGATCTTCTGGTAGAGCATGATCAAATTCTTAGCTCTAAATATAGCTCATAATCAAATCGAGTAAATTTGATCTTAGAAATATAGATCAAGGTCAGTCATCTTCAACAATTTTCTGCTCTATTTTAATTGCACATGGAACATGAATTCGGGGATCTTAAGCTTAACATACAGAATTTGACCTTTAAAAAATCGGTCAAGGTCAGCAATATTCAATGGACTTCAGTTCCAGGCATACGTGGTATAAATTTGGACAATTTAGATATAATCCTTCATGAAATATTGTACAAAATACAATCGGAGCTGGACAAAAATAGGTCAAGGTCAGTCATCCTCAGCACATCTCTGGACCATCACCAGATGTATACATATTATTAATTTGGAGAACCTATCTATTTTTCTTCATGTTATTTCATAATGAACAGTATTTGACCTTGAAAAAATAGGTCATGGTCAGTCAACTGGGATAGGCTTCTTGTTAATCACCAGTTGCACATGCGATATGAAATTGGAGACCCCAGCTTTAATCCTTCAAAAAATATAGCAAATACTAGAATTTGACCTTGATAAAATAGGTCAAGGTGTCATTTTCAACAGGCTTCTGACCCATTCACCAGATGTGCAAGTGGTATGAATTTAAAATGCCTGGCTAAAATCCTTCTTCAGATATTGTGTTCACAGACAGACGGATGGACAGACACCGCTGATGAGGCCATTACCCTTCGGGCAAAAACTATTGGAGTTACATCTTAGACATGAAGCTATATCTTGGACTAGAGGTTGGAATAAAGAAATTGGCAATCTTGTTGCCATTGCCACAGCAGATATGGACTGAGGTGACGTGCAACACATTGTCTTGACTTGGATGTATCCAGCCACCTGAAATTATGTTGAAATTTATTGGAGTTATAGCACCGTGACAGGAAAAGAGTCAATCTGTTTGCCATGGCAAATGTTACGCACGACACATCATCCTTCCACTAATATCCGTCCATCAACAAGCGAATGGCCGAATTGGAAACGTGATCAGAGAATGTAGCAGCTTTTCTGCATCTGTGAGAGGAGGATAACTAAATCTGAATTTCCTGGGATGGGCCAATGGGTTCAATAGTGGTTAGGATACAGTGGATGGGTCCGGTTGATGCATCATCCGGTATGCTACCTGAAAATATCAGCGTTTGGGGCAAGGCTTAATTTTTTAGATACCCGGGTTCAGGGGGGGGGGGTATACCCCCAGGGTGTAGCAGAAGAGAGCAGTCAATGCAGGAGGTATGCTATTTGAAAATATCTGCATATGAGGTCAGGGCTTAGTTTCGGAGATACAGGGTGGGGACTCCGTGGGGAGGGGGATATACATCCAGGGTGTAGTGAATGGATGCAGTCAATGCATCATAAGGTATGCGATCTGATAATAGCAGCATATGGGGTCAGACGAGGGTGTTGCTCAGTTCTGGGGAATAGGATATACCCTAGGGTGTGGTGAACGAGTGCAGTCCATGTATCCAGGGTGTAGTGACGGGTGGGTATAGTCATTGCAGGATCAGGTGTGCTATCTGGATATATCAGCATATGGGATCGGGCGAGACTTAGTTTCGGAATTACAGGGTGGAGGCGCAGTTCTGGGGAGGGGGGATATACCCCCAGGGTGTGGTGGATGCAGTGTAGCATGAGATACGCTATCTGAAAATATAGGCAAATGGGGCCAGGCGAGGCTTACTTTGTGAGATACAGGTTGGAGCTCAAACTTTAACATGAAACTTGTAACCTTGAATGCTGACAACAGCCAGCCAACCAGCCAGACTCCATCAATCCATAGTATGGATATTGCTTCGCAATTCCTCCAAAATTTAAAACTGTGCATGCCAATCTGTGCGAGTTCTGGCCGTTCACAAGAGGGATGGATGGACAGATGAACAAAATCGCCATCATAATATCATCGCCTATAATAGTTAGATACATTGTAGCAACAAAGCAATGAGACTTGATTTGCTGAAGGAGCAACTATGATTATTATGGCATCATAAATTGTCAATGAACTTGTGACTATTCATCATCTGTAAGAATGAACACTAGCATCCGCATATCCTGAAGGTTTTCTAATTTCAGTTGTTGCAGAAGAACTGGGTCACCATATGTTGTGTTCACATGTATTTAACCCTGAAGAACCACTGGTTTGCTGTGAAAATATTACAGCACAGGCCTGCTCTTGGAAACACTGGTCAGACAATTTAGGTAGAGGATGAACATTTCATACATGTACCAAGTAAATATGAAGCTGCGCATCTGGAAACCCCTCAGCTCTGGGCGCTAGCCATTCATAATGTATTCAATTTGAACCAAGATGTCAGGAACAACAAGCAGTCAATGGCCCCCAAGGTTTCTGTCCAAGCAGAGAAATCGGTATTCATTACATAAGTCTCTTAATGCATCAATGATGCATCCTTCCCGCCACTCAGAGGAACTGATGTGGTTATTCGTTCATGCAAGTCTCTTAAAAAATCGATGCTTTCTACCGAGTTTTGTATAGAACACTTAAATGGTATCAGGGATAAGCATTAAAATTTTTGCATACATTAAAGATCGCCCCCAAGATTTCTGCCCAATCAGAGAAACCAGATCTGTCATCTCTCGATGCATCAATGATGTATAACAAATTTTAAATCGAGCACTTGAACGATATCAGAGATAGAGATCATTAAAGATTTTGCATATATTAAAGATGGCCGCCCATCCTTCCCGCCACTCAGAGAAACTGATGTGGTTATTCATTGCTAGTATCCGAAAAGAACACTTAAATGTAATCAGAGATATATATCATTAAAGATTTTGCATAAATTAAAGATGAAATGGTACCCGAGATTAATGGTTTCGCATAAATTAAAGGTTGCCGCCAAAGTTTCCAACCAATCGTGTCCAGATTCAATAGGGTCCTGTGTCACAAGCATATGAATGTGCACTGCAAGTTTGGTGTGCCTGGGGTGAGTCATTCTAAAGACATCTTGGTAACGAGAAAGCTGTAATGGTTTCGCATAAATTTAAGATGGCCACCAAAGTTTCCAACCAATCGGGTCCAGATTCAATAGGGTTCTGGGTCACAAGCATATGGATGTGCACTGCAAGTTTGGTGTGCCTAGGGTAAGTCGTTCTAAAGATATATTGGTAACGAGAAAGGTGTGATGGATAGACGGACAGACGGATGGACGTACATGACAATGACAATAACCTTCGGCCAAATTTGGCTGAGGGTAAAAACAACAATCACTCGATAATAAAGAAGTTCTTTATTTCAGACATACCAATCCAGACAATCTTTCGAAGAATTTATATTTCAAATTCCAAAACACCATAGTTGAAAAAAACTGTACAATGTAAACAAGAGCCCAAGGGGCTTCAATATATGCCCGTATATCTGAAATTACATTGGTCCAAATTTCAAGATTGTTTAATAGCCTTGATTCCAATTGGTAGCTAGCAATCCAGAGAAAGGTCTACAATTTTGCGCTTCTGAGAATGTAACATATATCACATCTAAAATTGAATGATAAACTAAAATGAGCTTAACTCTTGGAAACTAGTTGACCTTGGAGCAAGAACCGAGAGCTCACATATCCCACACTGAAATCGACAATAGTCAAACACAAGAAAATAGTAGTTTTCCTGCAAATGGATTTCTTTCGGACGAGAGAATTTTTCATGAAGGAAGAAGGAAGTGATGAAGTAAACCTTTGTTCTTGAGTTGATAAACAGGTATGAAGTTCTCTCCCCGTTAAATTAGTAAAAGTATGGTTCTTATTTCACAACAGTTTAACTAAATGTAGCTGTTTCAAACACGGGAGACTCCAAAGGACAAATGCCATATACATGTAGGGGAGAGAACTCTGAATATTCCAACCTAACACAAAAAGACAGCTAAACTCGATTTTGGGGGACCTTGACCTTTGACAAATTGATGTATGGCTCCTCTTCACCATGTGCTAATGATATCCTGATTTTGGGGTCACAGTGACCTTGACCTTTGACCTTAACCTAAATTTTGTGGTACACGACACATCGTCTTCCATCAATGTATCAATGAACACAAAAAAATCATGATTTTTATGAATTTCATGATTTTTGGGGTCAGTGACTGACATTCGGCCTTGACCTACATTTTGGTACGTGACACATCATTTTTTTTTTTTTTTTCTTTGATAGGCATTTAGATGTAATGTATCTACAGACAAAAAAAAAGTACTTTTCAAAGATTTCTTGATTCTGAGGTCACAGCGACCTTGACTATTGACCTAAATTTTGGTACATGACAAACCATCTCCCCGTAATTTCTCAATGGACACAAAAATCATGATTTTTAACAATTTCACGAATTCAGAGTCACAGTGACCTTTGACCTCGACCTACATTTTGGTATGTGACACATCGTGTCCCCTTAATGTATCTACTGACACAAAATAAAATTATTTTTAATAATTTCCTGATTTTGGGGTCAGTGACCTTTGACCTTGACCTAATTTTTGGTATGCGACACTTCATTTCCCCCTATTGAATCCACTGACCAAAAATTAGTAATTTTTAATGATTTCCTGATTTTGATGTCACACTGACCTTTGACCTTGATTCTGGTGAGTCGGTGATCTTGACTATTGACCTGGATCTAAATTTTGGTAGATGACAAAACGGCTACCCGTTCTCAATGGACTCAAAAAATCATGATTTTTATCAAATTTCATGATTTTGGGTCACAGTGACCTTGACCTTTGACCTTGACCTACATTTTGATATGTAACACGTTGTGTCCCCCTAATGTATCTACTGACACAAAGAAATGTTATATTTAATAATTTTCGAATTTTGGGGTCAGTGACCTTTGACCTTCGACCTTGACCTATATTTTGGTATGCGACACTTCATTTCCCTCTATTGAATCCACTCACAAAAAATTAGGAATTTTTTTAATGATTTCCTGATTTTTCGGTGACACTGACCTTTGACCTCGACCTACATTTGGTATGCAACACATCGTTCCCCCCAAGGGCATCCACTCACCAAAAATTAGAACTGAGGATAGAAAACTGTCAATGATCAATGATTTCCTGATTTTAGGCAAGTGACCTTTGATCTCTGACCTCTACCTCAATTTTGGTACACGACACATCGTCTCCACCTAGCATATCCACTCACAAAAAATTGCAACTGTGGATAGAAAACGATCACAGATATAGACCGGACACAAAAACTTCAGTGATTTCCTGTTTTTTAGGCCAGTGACCTTTGACGTCTGACCTTGACCTTCATTTTGGTACGCGACAAATCGTCTCCCCGTAGGGTATCCACTCACCAAAAATTAGAACTGTAGATAGAAAACTGTCCCAGATATAGATCGGACACGAGGGACGGACAGACGGACGGAAACCGCCATCACATAATACGTCCGCCTTTTGGTGGGCATATAAAAAGTGGATTTTACTGGTAAGCATAAGACATGTAAATAGTTTGAATGGCAGATGGAATATTACTTCAATCAGATCCGTCAATGGGAGGTGTACACATACAATGCAGGAAATGGACCAATTACCCAGTCTAATATTAGCAGAGCTGTTCAGGTGGGTGTCCCCTCACGGAAATAGGGCGTGCATGCCCTATTTAGAGAGCACACTACATCTGCGCCTTATCTACTGCACCTTAATTGCGCCCTATTTCTTCATCGCATCCACCCTGCTGAGCTCTAATTGTGCCCTTCAGGAATGCACCCTAGAAGCTAGAGATAGAGTGAGCGCCCTAACTACGCCTTATTTAGTTTGAAAATTTCTCTGATATTCAGAGAGCACCCTACTTGTGCCCTGTGGACAGATGTTTTCTCCTAACTTCAGACTGCGCCCTAAATGCGCCCTTTGGAAATAACCATTTTATCTAAAATTCAGAGTGAATCCTACATGTTTAACTGCGCCCCAAATGTGCCCTATCAGTGAAACATTCATCCCATTATTCTAAGAGTGTGCCCTAATCGCGCCCCAGTACCAATTCCACAACAGCTGACTGTCCGTAGTACATGCACATATATTTTCTTATAAATGTAATTCTAACCATGAATGCACATTACGGATGAAGATAATATGTACCTGCAGAGTAAAATTAAACATTTATTTAGACTACGTATATGCCAATAATCATCTTTCACCTTAAATCTTGTACCGTTCTGTTCCCCAACTGCACCCTGACTGCGCTCTAATTGCGCCCTGTGAGTAAAACATTCATGCCATTATTCTGAGTGCGCCCTAATCGCGCCCCAACTGTGCCTTTTCTGCGCCCCAACTGTGCCTTATCTGCACCCTATTCTCTAATAGGCCGCATATAAGGCGCAATTAAAATATTTGGATTGCGCCCTAATTTGCACCCTAGCCATATTGAGTGTAATGGCAAAATTGGGGGCGCAGATAGGGTGCGCTCCCCAATTGTCCTGAAACCTGATGACGTAGGCCCCCTACATCCATGACAATAAAATCCCACTTCTAACCCTTGATGCAACGCAGGCCCCCAACATCCATGACAATTAAATGGCTGGTGGGGATCTTCATTCAAGTCAATTAGCCTGTCATCTCTCTCCTGTAACATGATAACTTAATTGTTAGCGCGCGGTGCCTGGACTGGCACAGTCGGAAGAGCAAGCTTTAATTTGGTGTATCTGGTTACATATATGACTTCACGCCTTGTGGCACATGCACCTTGTGTTGACAATAACAATTTAATTGGTTTCGTGTTACACACGCGATGTTAGATTTCTAGATAAGTGTTCACGTGCCATGAAGATGAATGAATACACAATTCATAACATGATTGAGAGAGATACAATACGTCATCAGGGTTTGGGACTATTGTGCCGTAGCTGTCTCAATTCATGCGCCCTATTTGCGCCTTAAATGCGCCCTATTCCTGTGAGGAATTACCGCGCCTGCGTTTTGCTCTTTGAATGACCCCATTAAGTTTATTTCTTATGTCTTCCCATGTTCTCTTGCGATTTGATTTGTATTTAGAGACTTCCTGGTAATTAAGGCATGCTGCTTTTCCTGGGGATTTCAAAGCTTCGACTTCATCCGAGACGAATTTCTCAACCTCTTTAGTCTCTTCTGGTAACCATGGAAGTTTTTCTGAATAATTAGAAAATGTACATATTTAGTTACACAAAAGGAGATATAAAAAAAATACCTCTAGAAATAACATTTTGCTAGCTATCGTATTCAAGATAAAGCACAATGAACAGGAGTTGACGATTTGGATGCATGGCCCTGTCCCCATCACACTGAAGCGGTGAAAAACTACTGTGCATTATCGTTGGCAATTATAACAACATTTTAGTCATATTTTGATGATGCCCCTGCTTGTGAGTCAAGTCTGCAGCAATGAGGCACTGCACCGCAGAGACAAGGCACAGTGCAGGGATGAGACTGGTGTGCTGGAAGATTGCAGAAACTCTGAAACGTCTCATCTCTGACAGTGTCCCACCAGTCTCATTAGCCTGACTGGTCACACAGGCTCTGGGGGGGGGTCACCTTGTAGGACAAGCTGACCCAGGGAGATGGGC
Organism: Hanleya hanleyi; assembly: GCA_036873755.1. NCBI lineage: Eukaryota > Metazoa > Mollusca > Polyplacophora > Lepidopleurida > Hanleyidae > Hanleya > Hanleya hanleyi. Next base: position 4,993 of record JAVTVY010054521.1, on the reverse strand, counting down.
ATCTATTCTACTCAAGAATCCAATGGAGGATCCCTTTCTGCTATCCCCATGGGGGTCCTTATAATGAATCTTAATTGATACAAATGGCAAATGGCCATACAAATACAGGTCCTCAATAGGGAAGAACCATAGGTTTAGCCAGCAATGCGTCTCGCCGTCTCAAAGACGGCCAACCCCGTGTGTGACATCGAGACGGTCAATTAAAAAACGGGATGGCTATTCTTTATTGGTAATGTTTAATGCATATCCCGGAGACAGTGTGTTTTCGAACATCAAAATAATTAAACAAAACTCGCGAAGAAACAAACCCAAACGTGGCTGTTGTAGTTGTTATGAATTGTTCGACCGCGACCACGTGGAAATCCCCTGTAGTCGAAGAAATCCAAGGTGTGAAGTTGAAAACGAGGGCAACCCTGTTCCTAAAGGTTTACTCATTTCGTCTGTCACGCGCATAGATTTTCCAACCCACTGTACCGTATGCAGTTTGAACAATAATTAAGCCACTGAGAATGTGGTCTCTCAGCTCTCTGCAGAAGGGCACTACAATATCATCCTCCAAAACAAATCAATCTATCTGTGCGGAAATTGGTTTTACTCCACGAGAGAATTTCAAAAGCGGCAAAACGAACTAACAATGCCTGTTATTGATAGATTTCTTCAGCAAGGAAAATGTAGAGTCATGTACGTTGGATTCTGACAGCGAGGATTCGAGGGATGACGATGAACTAACTGCCAGCCGACCGGCAAATGCAATGTATGACACGCGGCCTCCTGGTTAGTGAAAGAGAAACTGGCGAACATCGTCACCAGTTCTGTTGCAAAAAACGCAAAATAATATAGCTGAGAAAGATATCGCAGTCATGGACTGACATTTTTCCAGCCTTTCAATGATGCCGATAAATAAAATGCAAATGCACATTGTATCATCAAGTAGGTCGGCCAGGGGCTCGGAGTGACGAGAAATTTCAGGTTATTGTTATGACCAAAACGCAACAACAACGACGTTTCTTTTTCAAGGGCCTATTTCATTCTAGTTCTTGCATAACTTCATCAGCGGCTATATTCAATAAAATAAAATAAATGAAGAAAAAACATTGATATAGAATGTACATGTTTGAAAACAAATTAACAGACCAAACTAAGACATAATGACATGTGGCTGTCGCCATCGGGACCCCTCGGGCCGGGCCCAGAGCAATTGTGGAAATAATGTTTCTGACCCCAACAACTTACATATTTGGGGTGGGCATAATTTTACCTGTATGATATAGATCATAGACAGACAAAACAATATAGCAATAGAGCAGTGATTACCTATAGTAGATGTAGTCGAACGATTACTGTCTATTCACAGCAATCCACACAGGTTAGTGTGAACTCCTGAAAAACACATCCCATGGCACCGACTTTCAATAGGCTTCTGGTACTGGCTGTATTAAACAACTGTATGAAGTTTCATTGTTGTGAGTGAAGGACTTTTTGAGATAATGTGTTTACAAGGATATGGACCAACAGACATGTATAAAGGGGCAGAACTCCTGAAAAACACATCCGATTACATCGACTTTCAATAGGCTTCTGGTACTGGCTGTATTAAACAACTGTATGAAGTTTCATTGTTGTGAGTGAAGTTACAAGCGTCTAGTCCGTCATTCATAATCCAGCCGTCGTCCATTAGAGAATATCCGCGTCCATAATCCAAAGACCTATTCCATTTCCATATAACAGCATTAGCACCAAATTCAAAAAGACAAAAGTATACATAAACATAGGCTTGTTTCCTACAAGAGAGAAGCGGTCAACAATTTTCAATGATGCCGGCAAGACATCATGATGTTCCAAAATATCAAATCCGTATCGCTGATCAGTATTCTTAATCCATATATTCGTTATAGAGTCGTCATCTAAAAATGATGTACCTCAGTCACGCTTTGATTGTGACTGTTCATATGAGTACCATGAGGATCTTGAAGTACATGGGCTCATACGGCCCCTAGCCCCGGGTTCAGCGGAATTAGACACAAGTTACGAAACGTAGCGCCATAGATCTTGCACGCTACGTTCGTATTTTGCTATCAGCATACGATATGTATCGCCAAATTTGAGAAACTTTGAGTGGAGGCGCTTGGTGGAATAGCCCTGTTTTATAAGTTTCTGCAACAATGTTTTGTGACGTTGATTAAAATCGTCACATTTAACACAGGATCTAGCAAATGCTATTAAACGAAATATGTATACGCCATATGCAGGTCCCACTGGAATATTACTGTCCAGAAAGGGATAGTTTACGATGTCGAAATTGTAATCATCTCTTTTGTCATAAAGTCGACGAGAGAGAATGCCCGCTTCATTTTTATAGAGGTAGAGATCTAAATAAGATGTGCCTGTAGGGCTATCTGTAGTTTCCTTCAAATCCAGTGAAGGTGGATATATATCCTTCACTGCGTCATTTATATAGCGATTATCCACAGCGAGAGGATCGTCTATATAGCGTTTGGTGAATGAAAAGGAACGGGCTTTGAGTGGATCGGTTTTTGAAAGCGCCAGCATATAGTCATATTCATAAGAGAACAGATACAGGTCAGCCAACAGAGGTGCACAATTAGTACCCATTGGAATACCTATATGCTGCTGATATATTGTGTTGCCAAATTTCACATAGATATTTTTAATGAGAAATTCAAGCAACTCTATAAACAAAGAAACATCCATGAATGATATCTCTTGTATGTAGTAGAGCTAAAGAATGCTTTATGGCTTCCGACATTAATAGATCTACGATCAGTTTTCTTGAACACAGATACTATTAATGAACTTAGACGGTCAATAAGGTCCTGATGAGGGATTGTAGTATAGAGAGTCGAGAAATCCCATGTGGATACATGTCTGTACAGTATGTGACCTTTAGCATCAAGTTCTTCCGTAAGACATTTTGAGTTTTTCAATATCCACATACATTCAACGCCAGAGTTCTTGAAAATAGTGGCGCAATACCTTTCCAAAAATGCTTTTACCTCCTGAAGGGCCCTCGTCAATAGGGTTGAAAGAAGCTTGGTGGTGCAGCTTCTAGAACCAGCTATGAATCTAGCTTTGTATGGTGATTTATGCATTTTGGGAGTCCAGTATATTTTTGGTATGTCGCTATGATTGGTTGGAAGACAAATACCTCTTTCCCTGAGAAACTTTTTGTGATTGTTAAATAAATCTTCCAGAGTAAATGCAGTTTGGGAGTAAGTAGACGTATTTGATGAAGATATGTCTACACTCAATTCTTTAACCAGCACCTGGTAATAGTAATATTTACATATGAATATTATATTATTCGGAGCTTTGTCTGCTGGGACTTTTTGAGATCATGTGTTTACAAGGATATGGACCAACAGACATGTATAAAGGGGCATAACTCCTGAAAAACACATCCAATGGCACCGACTTTCAATAGGCTTCTGGTACTGGCTGTATTAAACAACTGTATGAAGTTTCATTGTTGTGAGTGAAGGACTTTTTGAGATCATGTGTTTACAAGGATATGGACCAACAGACATGTATAAAGGGCATAACTCCTGAAAAACACATCCGATTACACCGACTTTCAATAGGCTTCTGGTACTAGCTGCATTAATCAACTATATGAAGTTTCATTGTTGTGAGTGAAGGACTTTTTGAGATAATGTGTTTACAAGGATAAAAACAGCCAGACATGTATAAAGGGGCATAACTCCTGAAAAACACATCCAATGGCACCGACTTTCAATAGGCTTCTGGTACTGGTTGTATTAAACAACTGTATGAAGTTTCATTGTTGTGAGTGAAGGACTTTTTGAGATAATGTGTTTACAAGGATATGGACCAACAGACATGTATAAAGGGGCATAACTCCTGAAAAACACATCCAATGGCACCGACTTTCAATAGGCTTCTGGTATTGGCTGTATTAAACAACTGTATGAAGTTTCATTGTTGTAAGTAAAGGACTTTTTGAGATAATGTGTTTACAAGGATATGATGGACAGACGGACAGACGGACGGACAGACGGACAGACGACGGAGGCAACGACAATACCGCTCGAGCAGAATCTGCCCGAGGGGTAAAAACTGAACAAGTTATTAACCCTGAAGTTAAATATAATTTAAAAAAAAAAAAAAATATGATCACTGGCTTCTGGTTTGCGTGAGTGATAAAAGTGTGATCACTCTCTCCAATATTACTTTTCATTGTATTGACAATTTTGAGAAGTGACCAAAAGCTCCCATTGAAAATTCAGATTTTGTTCCATTTTTATACTGCATAAAATGACCTGAAAGTTTGTAGAAAGAGGCTCAGAGATGTGCTCTCTACATGGCCAGAATTGCTCTAGAATGCATCTAGACCCCTGGGGCTTCTGGGGCCTAGGCGGCCCCTGGACCCCCGCCTAATTGTCCTGTGATAGTAACTGGGTGAGACGCCCTGTTTCCTGATTCTGGCTAAACCCTGGGAAGAACACACACCTGATTGGGACAAACACACACCTAATGGGGCAGAACACACCCTAATTGGGACAAATTACAACACATATAAGGGAAGTGGGAAGAGGTGCCGACATACTGACTGCGTCACATGACTTCACAGAATAGTCTTCTGGTTAACCTATTCTGAAGCACATACCAAGAATCTAACGATTCGTGATATGTGCTGTATCTCAGGTACGCTTTTATTGTACCTGTTCATGTGGCAACTTGGATGATATGACCACACGGCCCCTAGCACCGGCATAAGCGGTATTAGATACAAATCTAGAGCTATGATGGAAATGCTCTTGACAACTCGTATACTGGTAATTGGTGAGCTGTTTCGCTGTGACAACTCGCAATATTGAGATTGGTGAGCTGTATCGTCGTCAGATGTAAATGACGGTATTTAACACAAAAGACTAGTCTGTAAGGCCCGATGTCGACCCAGCATCAACTTCCCACAAGTGCCAACATATATCAAAGACCAAAAGGTCTGTACAGG
>JAVTVY010054520.1:0-28740 GCA_036873755.1 Hanleya hanleyi | reverse complement strand
CCATATAGGCATTTTCCCGTAATTTAGGATAAAGTCCGTATTCCGTATTTTTTCAGGAAAATTTTTACATACACCCACCCTGGAACTAGGGGGAGATAACTCTATTGATAGACAAGCTCCTTTAAGCCCGGCGACCTATATACCCCCCATACCCCATATAGGCATTTTCCCAGGTTTTTCGATAAAGTCTGTGTTCCGTATTTTTTTTTTTTCAGGAAAAATTTTACATGCACCCACCCATGTCTGGATGCCCCTTCACATAGGCTTCACTTTGATACCTCATACAACTCCATCGGTCCATTAGTGGCTCCCCTAGCTCCAAAACGTCCATTTCCATACCCTTCGGCCACCGCGCATGCGCAGAATGCCGCTATGTCAACCCCACACCCAGCCCATTAGATGCCCCCTCACCTAAGCTTCACTTTGATACCTCACTCGACCCCATCGGTCCATGAGTAACTCCCCTAGCTCCAAAACGTCTATTTTCATGCCCTTTGGTCACCGCGCATGCGCAGAATGCCGCTATTTCAACCCCACACCCAGCCCATCAGATGCCTCTTCACTTAAGCTTCACTTTGATACCTCACTCGACCCCATCGGACCATTTTATCTAGGGACTACTTTTTCTCCGCGGAAGCTTTTTCCCGTGACCGCATCACCGCCAGGACCGCATCACCGCGGAGGAATAATCGTGATGACGTCATCAGTTTATGTGTACTTTCCGGATGTTGAAAAGTTCCCACCAAGAGCTCTGCCACATACCTCACCCGTAGAGAGCCTCACAAAGTTCCCCCTTAAATTTTACCCGGGGGAACAAATAAGTAGGTCAATCCTAAGGAATCGGGTTTTTATATACTACTCATATTGTCTTCTAGTAAGGTTTTCTCGTGTCGTTTACAGCAGTACGTCTACCTTGGCGTAGCATTCTGACATTCTCGTCTTCCATCTTATCCAAGATGGGAATATACATATAACGTCAGCAATATCAGACTTCTAGTTTTGTCTCAATAAATTCATCCACATCAAATGATGAATCAAAGCTAGGCAATGAGTTCGTCTCTCTGGATTCTCCGATTCTCGTTAACGGTGAATCCCACTTCTGACACCAGAAAATGTAACGATCACACATTCTGGGCACCATATAATGTAATTGAAATACACTATAGTGATGCTCAGAACATGTACCGGCCAGGATAGCGGTCAATTATACACTTCTCATCCATCTCAGTACTCTTGGCACATTTCGGTACTTCTCAGTACGATACTTCGATATAACGTCTAGGATTCTGACACCACAGATATAGAGAGATATCTGAACTCATAGGATAGGATAGGTTAAACTTAAACTGCATAGATGAAGTTAACACCGCGTTCAAGTTTCAACATAATAAAGGTATGGTTTATTCGCCATAGAAAACACACGATATATATTGTATAACGTGACGTGATGTGATGAAAAGTGATGTAAACACTCGTATTAAACTGATCAAGTAACCTCTGTGTATATAATATAACACACAAACTCTCATGGATGGCTATGGGTAGTTATGGGTGGTTACAGGTCACTCATCATCTCTGAATACACTTCAGATTAACAGCACTTCAGTGTAAATAACCTGTAACAGCATCCAGGCGTGATGGGTTTATCTCTGTAATACTCCGTAACTTCTTACGGGTATTACGGGTTATGGGTTTTGTTATCTATGAACACTCAAAACATCAGTTGCACCACCCCGTAACTTCTTACGGGTATTACGGGTTATAGACTTGTTATGGGTGTTTATGGGCTCTAGGTTTATTCATCTATGAGCACTCAAAACATCAGTTGCACACATCCGTACCACCCCATAACTCCTTACGGGTATTACGGGTTAGGATTATTCATCTCTAATAGTCATCATAGGACAGATACATCTATAACACCCCTTAACTCTTTAGGGGTTTCTTACGGATTATGGGTTTGTTACGGGTTATGGGTTTTTATGGCTCATCTCTAAAATGTATGGGACATCTGTTTGGTGGGGTAAGGCATCTTTATTTGTCACTCAGTGCCATATCATCAGTGTGCACGTGATAACCCATATTGTACCTTATTGGCAGGTCTTCTCAGTGAGAAAGCTCAGAGAAATCTGTCATCAGTGAGAGAGCCAAAGGCTGTCTGCTCTCAAGTCGTCTTGTCATCGTATTTATACTCTCCCGCTCGTGAGGTCATTCGGCACAACTCCACCTATCGGGAACTTTTCCAACTACCAAAACACTGTACAGTCACGCATAAGAGTTCACTCCACGGCTTATTAACTTTTTCACAGTCAATAATTCAAGAGAATAAATAACTATTATGCCTCTGAGAATAATCAGATCGTTAGTTATCACTAACAGCGACAATAAATAGTTATAGCAAGATACGAATCTGTCTAGATATATCATCATGAAACAACATGGCGGATATCGGCCAGAACTTGTCGGCAAAGATGCATAAAAACGGCTGTAACTCCATAAAAGAATTATGTCATCACCTGTCAGCAAAGGCTAATGATCTGTACCAAACACTGATACAATCCATCAAGAAAACAGTCGTAAAAATTACTCTGAATTGATCAGGTGAGCGTTTTACAGGCATAAACGAAAATTTGGCCATCGATAACACATTTACATGTTAGGCTTCTGTACTGGAAAAACGATCTCAATAGAACTCACAATAGAACAGAACAGTACAGCATAGGCTGGTCATCTCAATATTATGATATATATAAATAATTCGATTAAATTCGTCGGTCTGTTTATTCTCAATACCGACAAATATATTCCCGATCGCTGAAGACCAGAAATAAATTTTTGAGAGCCAGTGCTTCCATGCATCAGACAGCATTATCCGTCTTTTATACTGTGTTCCTTGAGACATGTCGCCATTGCGATTCAGTTGTACTTGTTTCGGCTTTGATGTTTCAAACAGCTATTATATAGTGAAACGGCAACGCGAGTGAAACATGTCACAATCCTCAATTAGCTGTATTCTTACGTCTATGAGACATGTTTTCATGGAAAAACAGAGTGAAACATGTAGCATTATGAAGCATTTCACATGTTACCCATCTCAAAATGAAACGTTAAACATGTAACCACTTTTTGCAGTGTAGGGATTTTACACCTCATGGTTTACACCTCTCAGGTGTAAACCATGATCCGCCGCACGTGAGGCACACCACATGCTATAGGATGTGTTTCCGCTCACATAGTCCTCGTTGAGCTATTGCTAAAAACTTGGAGACTGATCAGTCACATTTTCTTGTAGAGCTTGACCCAAAGATATAGTGCAATAAGTTTCAGCCCTCTAGCCTCAGCGATAGCGAAAATATTTAGGCAAATCGCCCAGACCAGATAGAGTTGAGTTAGTTGAAGCGTCACCAACGCACATAAGACCCCGTGCCGAAGATACGTTTAAGGGTTGAGCAACCGGTAGAGATTGACCCCACCGTTATGACACTCGATAAATATGTGACCCTATTTCAACAACCAGACGCCGATGATAAAATCTTAAGGTACTGGACTTCATCGAGCGCCACGTGTATTTCGTAGATGATCCGACGACCGTACCGACGACCGTATCCGACGACTTCTGTCGAACATCCATCCAGTAAGTAACATCTATCGACGCCAATGAGAAACCATCCGTCGAAGTTTCCATCGTCTTCACATGTTGAAAGACAATTTCCGCCTATACGACCTCGCCTATCTACGGAACTATACGGAAGCCGTCTTTGTGGATCAAGCTACAGCCTTTCACCTGAATCTCGCCTTCGGGTATATACTCAGCCATAAAGACTCCGGTATTGCTACCCCAGCGCCAACACCCAGTGGACTGTGGAGAGGGTGATCAATGGGACATTTCACGTTACCAAACTGACAGTCCGACATGTGATAACTTGAATACATGAATGATGGCTCACACATACTCACATACCCAAGACGTCTCTCCCGTTAGGGGTATGCTATACCATTGGGGATAATAGAATGATGGACATCCAAAGATTGTTGTTGTTCTCTCTAGTTAATCAGAATAGGGATTGGACTATGCCCTTATAGCATAGGTCCAAAGATTCAACATGACACCCCACACGCCCCATTTGGACCAAGGATGGTCCTCAGATCACCCCAAAACGTTAGTAGTATATAAACACGGATTGACGCACTGGTGCCTCACTGCGCATGCGCAGAAAACAAAAAACAGTGAGTGGGGAGGTGTTTCTGCGCAGGTCTGTCTGCGCAGGTGTGGGTTCTGCGCAAGTGTGTGACGTCACTTCCGGTTTATATAGAGCATGTATTCCTCCGCGGTGATGCTGTCTGGCGGTGATGAGGTCGTGGGGAGAAGCTTCCGCGGGCAGAAATTAGTCCCAAATACCCGGGTTTTCGTGAGACTCATCTGGAATGTTCGGCAATCTTCAGGGGCCCCTAGTGTACCGATTGGGTCGAGTGAGGTGTCAAAGTAAAGCGCTCCTCCACCGCGGTTAGGTCATGGGTGGGTGCATGTAAAAAAGCGAAACACGGACTTTACCCCTAAAATAGGGGAAAACTCCTATCAACCCTATCCAAAAGGGCTAATATCGGTCCCCGGCCTTATTGGGGCCTACCTATCAAGTCATGGTTGGGAGCATGTAAAATTAGGATTTGTCCCCGAAAATATAAAATAGCGGAACACGGACTTTACCCCTACAATAGGGGGAAACCCCTATCAACCAGGTCCAAAAGGGCTAATATCGGTCCTCGGGCTTATCGGGGCCTGCCTATCAAGTCATCGGTGGGTGCAAGTAAAAGTTTCTCCAGAAAAAATATAAAAAGCGGAACACGGACTTTACCTCTACAATAGGGGCCTTATTCGCACATTTGCATCTACACGAGAAAAAATGCCTGCTCATTTTTTTTTTATTTTACTATGGGTTGTTTGGTCTTGTTTTTAACGTCTCACCATGCCTGGTCATTTTTTTTATATTTTACTATGGGTTGTTTGGTCTTGTTTTTCACGTCTCACCATGAAAAACACGATAGAGAGAGGAAGTGCTTTTGAAGTTAAACAGTGAAATTTTTCGAAAAGTTCACAGAGGTCAGGATAGGCCCATAGGCCCATAGGTCCATACTGGCTAAGGGGCATAGGCCCATACTGGCTAAGGGGGAGAAGTCCATACTGGGCAATTTACTCCTAGACAATTGCGGTATGGGTTGTTTGGTTTTGTTTTTCTCGTCTCACCACGTAGAACACGATGAGAGGGATCTCGAAGTTAAGCGGTGAATTTTTTTGAAAAAGTCACTGTGCGCATGCGTAGTGGGTAAATAGCGCTGGGTGGACGTTTTGGGGTCTAGGTGAGCCCCTAGGCGACTGATGGTGTCGAATGAGGTCTTATTTTGAAGCTCTCGTGGAAGAGCATCCGATTCGACTTGAGAAGAACCACTATTGGTCCATGTTTGTCGTTTGGTGGTGTGGGTTCTGCGCAAGTGTGTGATGTGTGACGTCACTTCCGGTTTCTTTGACCAAAAGCTACCTCCGAACACAGAAGCGTTCCAATTTTTCCTTAGACCTTAGACGTATGGAATGCATGTACTGACTGTCAACATCCGGGTTTCCCACCGCATTTATGGAATGCATGTACTGACTTTCAACATCCGGCACCTCTCCAACATCCTGGGGACTGGGAGTGTGAATCCGTCTTACATCCGGGTACTCTTCAACATCCGGGTACTCTTCAACATCCTTGTGTGGTCAGAGGAAGTGCCAGTCTCCCAGTACCAACCTTACATCCTTCACTTGTGTGGTCAGGAAAAGTCACAATCTCGCAGTACCACCCTCACATTTCTCACTTGTGTGGTTAATAGAAGTGACTATCTTCCAGTACCACCCTCACATCCCTCACTTGTGTGGTCAGGAGAAGTGACAATCTCCATGTACCACATTCACATCTCTAACTGTTGAGGTCAAGAAAAGTGACAATCTCCCAGTACCACCCTCACGTCTCTCACACGTGTGGTCAGGAGAAGTGACAATCTCTCAATACCACCATCACATCCCTCACTTGTGTGCTCAGGAGAAGTGACATTCTCTCAGTACCACCCTCAAATCCCTCACGTGTGTGGTCGGGAGAAGTGACAATCTCCCAGTAGCACCCTCACATTCCTCACTTGTGTGATCATGAGAAGTGACAATCTCCAAGTACCACCTCACATCCCTCACTCGTGTGGTCAGGAGAAGGGACAATCTCCCAGTACCACCCTCACATTCCTCACTTGTGTGGCCAGGAGAAATGACAATCTCCCAGTACCACCCTCGCATCCCTCACTCGTGTGGTCAGAAGAAGTGACAGTCTCCCGGTACCACCCTCACATTCCTCACTCGTGTGGTCAGGACAAGTGACAATCTTCCACTACGACCCTCACATCCCTCATACCTGTGGTCAGGACAAGTGACAATCTCCCAGTACCACCCTCACATCCCCTACACTTGTGTGGTCAGGAGAAGTGACAATCTCCCAGTACCACCCTCACACTCCTCAATCGTGTGGTCAGGACAAGTGACAATCTTCCAGTACCACCCTCACATCCCCCACACGTGTGGTCAGGACAAGGTACACTCTCCCAGTACCACCCTCACATTGCGTACGCGTGTGGTCAGGAGAAGTGACAATCTCCCAGTACCACCCTCACATTGTGTACTCGTGTGGGCAGGAGAAGTGACAATCTCCCAGTATCACCCTCACATTGCATACTCGTGTGGTCAGGAGAAGTGACAATCTCCCAGTACCACCCTCACATCCCCCACACGTGTGGTCAGGACAAGGTACACTCTCCCAGTATCACCCTCACATCCCCAACACGTGTGGTCAGGACAAGGTACACTCTCCCAGTACCACCCTCACATCCCCCACACGTGTGGTGAGGACAAGGTACACTCTCCCAGTACCACCCTCACATCCCCCACACGTGTGGTCAGGACAAGGTACACTCTCCCAGTACCACCCTCACATTGTGTACTCGTGTAGTCAGGAGAAGTGACAATCTCCCAGTACCACCCTCACATCCCCCACACGTGTGGATTGGGACAAGTGACAATCTCCCAGTACCACCTCACACATTCTCCCTCGTGTGGTCAGGAGGGCGTGACAATCTCCCAGTACCACCCTCACATTCCTCACTTATTGATTAGGACAAGTGACAATCTCCCCAGTACCACCCTCATCGCATACTCGTGTGGTTAGGACCAAGTGACAATCCTCCCAGTACCACCTTCACATTGCATACTCGTGTGGTTAGGACAAGTGACAATCTCCCAGTACCACCCTCACATTGCATACTCGTGTGGTCAGGAGAAGTGACAATCTCCCAGTACCACCCTCACATTCCTCACTTGTGTGGTTAGGACAAGTGACAATCTCCCAGTACCACCCTCACATTGCATACTCGTGTGGTCAAGAGAAGTGACAATCTCCCAGTTCCACCCTCACATTCCTCACTTGTGTGGTTAGGACAAGTGACAATCTCCCAGTACCACCCTCACATTGCATACTCGTGTGGTTAGGACAAGTGACAATCTCCCAGTACCACCTTCACATTCCTCTCTCGTGTGGTCAGGAGAAGTGACAATCTCCCAGTACCACCCTCACATTCCTCACTTGTGTGGTTAGGACAAGTGACAATCTCCCAGTACCACCCTCACATTGCGTACTCGTGTGGTCAGGAGAAGTGACAATCTCCCAGTACCACCCTCACATTCCTCACTTGTGTGGTTAGGACAAGTGACAATCTCCCAGTACCACCCTCACATTGCATACTCGTGTGGTTAGGACAAGTGACAATCTCCCAGTACCACCTTCACATTCCTCTCTCGTGTGGTCAGGAGAAGTGACAATCTCCCAGTACCACCCTCACATTCCTCACTTGTGTGGTTAGGACAAGTGACAATCTCCCAGTACCACCCTCACATTGCGTACTCGTGTGGTCAGGAGAAGTGACAATCTCCCAGTACCACCCTCACATTCCTCACTTGTGTGGTTAGGACAAGTGACAATCTCCCAGTACCACCCTCACATCGCATACTCGTGTGGTTAGGACAAGTGACAATCTCCCAGTACCACCTTCACATTGCATACTCGTGTGGTTAGGACGAGTGACAATCTCCCAGTACCACCCTCACATTGCATACTCGTGTGGTCAGGAGAAGTGACAATCTCCCATTACCACCCTCACATTCCTCACTTGTGTGGTTAGGACAAGTGACAATCTCCCTGTACCACCCTCACATTGCATACTCGTGTGGTCAGGAGAAGTGACAATCTCCCAGTACCACCTTCACATTGCGTACACGTGTGGCTAGGACAAGTGACAAACTCCCAGTACCACCCTCACATTGCGTACTCGTGTGATCAGGACAATTGGCAATATCCCAGTACCCCCTCACATTGCGTACTCGTGTGGTGACGAGAAATGACAGCCCCAAGCAGAATAGATACCCCATTTGCCCTCACTGAACTTTCTTATTTAGCCCTGATCCTAAACGTCATCTCACAAACTTAGAATGTAATCAAACATTTGAAGAGTCTTTATCAAACGTAATCAATACAAAAATATTTGAGATTACACAGCTATAGATGCGTGTGAGATTTTAACTTCCACAAAAGGGTGCCATTTATTTGGCTGTCCTTGTAGTATCGAGGTTAACATATCTCGATACATACAACGTTTAAATAAGGATATGATATAAAAAGTATATCTTTGAATTATTATGAACTTGATATGGTCAGGTATATTGCAATTAGCGATTTAATCTCAATTAGCACTGACCAGACCGGACCCTTCCTGACCAGGCAACACCGGACCCTTCCTGACCAGGATAGACCTGCCCCTTCCTGTCCAGACCGGACCCTTCCTGACCAGGACAGACCGTACCCTTCCGTGATATTATATCTGAGTTTACTGAGATTGAACGCAATTGAGCTACAACTTTCTCATATTGTGTACATATATTTTGTTTTGCCGGTACATTAAAACACAATCATTTGTAGGACATTTTATCTTTTTCTATTTCAACCGCACCACGTATAAGTCAAAATGTCGCCTTATCGTATCATCTCCTTCGCATGAAGCCTACACGACAAAGGCTCTAAAGAATTAAAAGAGACAATTACGAAGGATTTATCGCTGATAAATCCATGCTCCCTTTCCTGTTTTGGATTTTTGAAGCATTTAAAGGAAGTATTTTCTCTAAAACCGAAATTATATGAGCATATACTATATGTTAGAACGATAGATATTTTTAAAGAACCAAGTTTGGCTTAAAATGAAGCGTCATATCTTTATCACAACGGAAAATAAGCCTGTAAATGAGCCAAATATACCAAAATAGTCCAGGGAGAACGATTAAATAGTCCAAGAATAATGATCAGTGATTAGGATTTTACGTGAAGCACATACTCTGTTAAAGGAAACTGTCTTGTGTTTTTATTATTTTTATTCCATACACATAACTGCCATTCGAAATAGGTCTTTCTTTTTCTGGACGACGGCTGAATATTGAATGTCGGATCTGACGTTCCTTATTCAATGAACTATCATTTCATTCCGTCACACACAAATGAATTATTTTCGAGTAAACCTCACAAATACTTTTTACCTTGTAGATGCAGGTGTACGAGGGTCAGCGATTGTCTCTGCTGATGATGTGCTTAGAGCCAAGCTTGAAAATGTCAGGATATTACGCAGCGAGGCTGCTAATGGCGCTCGGTTATTGGAATGTTTTACCCATTGGCACAAGAGATCCGACTTGATGCATGGTCGAGGAATTCCTCTGGACAACTTTGAACCGTTTCTAATACAGTTGAAGGCGGGTTACCCACGATTCACCCAAGAAACACTCCAGAAGCTGAGGCTTATAAATTATGCAGGATCTTGGTCTGATAGAGTTGCCGAATTCAACTTCACTTCCGCCATCTTAGAACCAGGCCGAGCAAACACAGCCCAATATGGTTTGATAGCATTGAGTAAGATCAGCGAGGTTATATCCCTCAAGTTTATTCTCGTTACATTCAACTTCCGGTTACCCGCAGGGATCCCAGTGACCGACAGGGCACGTGGCGTCTTAACCGGGAACCTTAATTCCGCTGACACACGAGCGTTGGAGAACTACTTCCGTAAGCAAGCTATGACGTCCCTTTAAGAAGAAGGAGCAATTAACAACATTAATTATATTGCTTAGCTGGGATTGATAGAGTTAAACGTTACACCCCCTCAATGGGATGAAACCAGATGTATTCATTGGTCTGGAGTTAACAATACTCTGTAAACTTAACTGTTACATTGGGGATTTACTTGTTATATAATACATATATTCATTACGATTGGACCAGTAAGGTGAACAATACCATGCAACATTTCAACGAATTAAACTGTTTCAAAACATGCAGTAATTAAAAAAAAAAAAAAATGCTTATGTCGATTGTCTCCCATTGATGTGCTTTTGTTATTTTACTCTTAAGAAGGACTCATTCTCCACATATAACGGAACTAATACATCGTGAGTATCCGTTTGCAAAGGTACCCAAAGAAATTAAGATATCATTCGCGACCGCTCGTCCTATTCCGTCCAAGGAATAGTACCTTGCGCCTTAATGGTGTAAGGATTTTACACCTCATGCTTTACACCTCTCAGGTGTTACCCATGATTTGTCGTTTTTCCGCTCACATAGTCCTCGTTGTATTTCCCCTTTATCATGCGATAAAATATATATATCCAAATGGAATGGATATTCCCTTGATTCTACCCCGAAGGATCTCTTCTAATTTGGGGTTTTTCTCCTGGTTTTTCTTCTCTATCTGATCCTCATGGTAACGGAAGTCATAAAGCTGACATGAGCTGCTCGGAGTTTCGGCTTGATTCTGTGCTTTCATATGGATGCCAATATGAATTCCTAGCAGTGCGGTTCGAGATACTATATCCTACATTATGGTACGGACCTTGCCGAGTGATTAGGACATAAGCATGATGAGCTATCTCGGGAGTGGTCAATGTATGGAGAACGGTCTGTTAATTGGGAAACAGGTGATAAATACGTAAGTGATATTTAGAAATGTCACAAAATTCGAGTCTCTATTTTCAACGTTCTGTTGATATTTCACCCAGTATTTTTTTTCGGATCGCCGCGCCCATGAGAATTCGCAAAATTTGCTGATCAACGATATGGTTCTATTCTCTGCAGGTGACGACAAATACACGGGGTTCAATTATGGTATGGATTTGTTGCTGGCACGAATTGAGCGAGATAGCTTCTCGTGGTTGATACATGGGTATTTAACCCTTCTGGAGAGAGGTGGAATATTCAGTTCATCCTAATCCTATGGTATTTTATCCCATACCCTTCTACGACATCAGATAAAGGAAGGTCTTCCAACGCAACCCCATCTACGGGATTAGATAATAATCTACCATTCAATTCCACTTTAAGACATCAGATAACGGAAGGTCTTCCATCCTAAACCCCTCTATGACTTCGGTTAAGGGAAGGTCATCCATTCCAGTCTACTCTAAGACATCAGATAAGAGAAGGTCTTCAATCGTACACCCCACCACGACATTAGATAATGAAAGGTCGAGGAAAGATGATTACAATTTCGACATCGTAAACTATCCCTTTCTGGATAGTAATATTCCAGTGGGACCTGCATATGGCGTATACATATCTCGCTTAGTAGCATTTGCTAGATCCTGTGTTAAATGTGATGATTTTAATCAACGTCTCAAAACATTGTTGCAGAAACTTATAAAACAGGGCTATTCCACCAAGCGCCTCCACTCAAAGTTTCTCAAATTTGGCGATACATATCGCATGCTGATAGCAAAATACGAACGTAGCGTGCAAGATCTATGGCGCTACGTTTCGTAACTTGTGTCTAATTCCGCTTAACCCGGGGCTAGGGGCCGTATGAACCCATGTACTTCAAGATCCTCATAGTACTCATATGAACAGGCACAATCAAAGCGTGACTGAGATACATCATTCTTTAGATGACGACTTCACAACGAATATTATGGATTAAGAATACTGATCAGCGATACGGATTTGATATTTTGGAACATCATGATGTCTTGCCGGCATCATTGAAAACTATTGACCGCTTCTCTCTTGCAGGAAACAAGCCTATGTTTATGTATACTTTGTCTTTTTGAATTTGGTGCTAATACTGTTATATGGAAATGGAATAGGTCTTTGGATTATGGACGCGGATATTCTCTAATGGACGACGGCTGGATTATGAATGACGGACTAGACGCTTGTAATTCCATTCAAATCCACACTAAGACATCGGATAAGGGAATGTCTTCCATCGCAAACCTCTCCACAACATCAGATAAGGGGACGTCGTCCACCCCCAACCTCTCTGCGGCACCACATAATGAAAGATCTTCCATTCCAAACACCTGTACCACATCAGATAAGGGAAGACCTTCCACCCCAACCTCTCTGCGGCACCACATAATGATAGATCTTCCATTCTAAACACATGTACCACATCATATAAGAGAAGGCCTTCCACCCCCAACTGCGGCACCACATAATGAAAAGTCTTCCATTCCAAACACCTGTACCACATCAGATAAGAGAAGGCCTTCCACCCCCACCCAACCTCTCTGCGGCACCACATAATGAAAGATCTTCCATTCCAAACACCTGTACCACATCAGATAAGGGAAGGCCTTCCTCCCCCAATCTCTCTCCGGCATCAGATAATGAAAGATCTTCCATTCCAAATACATGTACCACATCAGATAAGGGAAGGCCTTCCACCCCCAACCTCTCTGCGGCATCAGATAATGAAAGATCTTCCATTCCAAACACCTGTACGACATCAGATAAGAGAAGGTCTTCAATCGTACACCCCGCCACGACATTAGATAATGAAAGGTCTTCCATTCAAATCCACACTAAGACATCGGATAAGGGAAGGTCTTCCATCCAACACCACACTACGACACCAGATAAAGGAAGGTCTTCCACCAAACCCCTCTATGACTTCGGTTAAGGGAAGGTCTTCCATTCCAGTCTACTCTAAGACATCAGATAAGAGAAGGTCTTCAATCCTACACCCCGCCACGACATTAGATAATGAAAGGTCTTCCATTCAAATCCACACTAAGACATCGGATAAGGGAAGGTCTTCCATCCAACACCACACTACGACACCAGATAAAGGAAGGTCTTCCACCAAACCCCTCTATGACTTGGGTTAAGGGAAGGTCTTCCATTCCAGTCTACTCTAAGACATCAGATAAGAGAAGGTCTTCAATCGTACACCTCGCCACGACATTAGATAATGAAAGGTCTTCCATTCAAATCCACACTAAGACATCGGATAAGGAAAGGTCTTCCATCCAACACCACACTACGACACCAGATAAAGGAAGGTCTTCCACCAAACCCCTCTATGACTTCGGTTAAGGGAAGGTCTTCCATTCCAGTCTACTCTAAGACATCAGATAAGAGAAGGTCTTCAATCGTACACCCCGCCACGACATTAGATAATGAAAGTTCTTCCATTCAAATCCACACTAAGACATCGGATAAGGGAAGGTCTTCCATCCAACACCATTCTACGACACCAGATAAAGGAAGGTCTTCCACCAAACCCCTCTACGGCACCAGATAATAAAAGACCCTCCATTCCAATACACACTAAGGCATCAGATAAGAGAAGGTCTTCCATCACAAAGCCATCTGCGACATCAGATAATGCAAGATCGTCTTTCCCAATCTACTCTAGGACATCAGATAAGAGGTCTTCCATCGCAAACCCCTCCACGACATCAGATAGGAGAAGGTCTTCCACCCCAACCTCTGCGACATCAAATAATGAAAGGTATTCTATTCGAAACTCCTCCACGACATCAGAGAGGAGAAGGTCTTCCAACACATAACCTTCTACAACATTAGATAATGAAAAGTCGCCCATCCAAATCCACTCTACGACATCAGATAATGAAAGTTCTCCCACTGCAATCCCTCTACGACATCAGATAATGAAAGTTCTCCCACTGCAATCCCTCTACGACATCAGATAATGAAAGATCTTTTATTCCACCTCCCACGACATCAGATAAGAGAGGCTCTTCCATTCCATACCACTCTACGACATCAGATAATGATAGGTCATCCATTCCAATTCACCGTACGACATCAGAGAATGGATGGTCTTCTATTCCAATTCACTCTACGACATCAGATAAGGGAAGGTCTCCCGTTACAATCTACTCTATTCTTACGACGTCAGATAAGGTAAGGTCTTCCATTGCAATCCACTCAAAGACATCAGATAAGAGAAGATCTTCCATTCCAAACCCCTCTACGATATCAAACAATGAAAGATCTTCTATTCCAATCCACTTTACGACTTCAAACAGGGCCGTAGCCAGGATTTACTGAGGGGTGGTTCGCCTTCACTCCATGAGGGCACATCAGGGGGTTCGCTGTATGCGAAAAGGGGCAAATAGGGGGTTCGCTTCAGTTTGAAAAGGGCATTTATATGAGAAAAATATATAATATTTCCGAAAGGGGGGTTCGCCCGAACCCAGAACACCCCCCTTGGCTACGGGCCTGTCAAATGAAGGAAGGTCGTCCATTTCAATTCCCTCCACGACATCAGATAAGGAAATATCTTCTACTCCAATCCACTCTACGACATCAGATAAAAGAAGGTCGTCCATTCTAATCCACTCTAAGACATCAAGTAATAGACGACATCAGGTAATGGACGGTCTTCCATCGCAAACCTCTCCACAACATCAGATAAGGGAAGGTCGTCCACCCCCAACCTCTCTGCGGTACCACATAATGAAAGATCTTCCATTCCAAACACCTGTACCACATCAGATAAGGGAAGACCGTCCACCCCAACCTCTCAGCGGCACCACATAATGAAAGATCTTCCATTCCAAACACATGTACCACATCATATAAGGGAAGGCCTTCCACCCCCAACCTCTCTGCGGCATCAGATAATGAAAGATCTTCCATTCCAAACACCTGTACCACATCAGATAAGAGAAGGTATTCCCATAACCTTTTTCGACAGATATTGAAAAATCTTCCATCCCAATCCACTCTAAGACATTAGATAAGGGAAAGTCTTCCATTACAAACACCGCTACGACATCAGAGAATTAAACGTCTTCCATTCCAGTCCACTCTAAGAAATTAGATAAGGGAAGGTCTTCCATTACAATCACCTCTACGACATCAGAGAATTAAACGTCTTCCATTCCAATCCACTCTAAGACATTAGATAAGGGGAGGTCTTCCATTACAAACACCTCTACGACATCAGAGAATTAAACGTCTTCCATTCCAATCCACTCTAAGACATTAGATAAGGGGAGGTCTTCCATTACAAACACCTCTACGACAGCAGAGAATTAAAGGTCTTCCATTCCAATCCACTCTAAGACATTAGATAAGGGAAGGTCTTCCATTGCAAATGTGACAATGTTATTGTTCAGAGATATTGGTTCTATGCGTGTATGATGGAGTATGGGAGGTAATTCACGCTGTACCAGATCCCGAGTTGTTGCCCTTGGTCTGACAGGTCTTTGATTGTGACGTCACGGAAACACAGACTTCCGTTTCATTTTGCCAATATAGACCTGTGTGAACCAACACGATTGTTTTAGTTCTTTTCTCTTTTTTTATTAGGTAAGTGAC
This sequence comes from Hanleya hanleyi, assembly GCA_036873755.1. Classification (NCBI taxonomy): domain Eukaryota; kingdom Metazoa; phylum Mollusca; class Polyplacophora; order Lepidopleurida; family Hanleyidae; genus Hanleya; species Hanleya hanleyi. The sequence continues at coordinate 13,012 of JAVTVY010054520.1, read as the reverse complement.
CCCGACATTGCATAGATTTTGTAGTAAATATGTCAAGGAAATTGTTATGAGTCGATTAACGTAAAGTTCTGTCAGGAATAATTGTAGTTTTAATGTTTTATGTGCCAGTCAGGCGTAACGTTGAAAGTGCGCGCTCGAACACGTGGAATGAACACATTATGTGTAGGACTTGATCTGTGAGGCGTACGTGTCTAGTCTCATGTTCCGATTATGATAGAAATGTTCCATAATTTTGAGTAAACATTAAACTATTGTCCGATAGAAAATGTAACCTAATGATCGGTAAAATATTTCAGTTATTGTTGCAGTTTCGAATTGTTTACATAGTTGAGGTACAGAGTTCACGCTCTCATTTCAGTACAAACATATTGAGCGCTCGTTATAAAACTATGTTATTTGTCCGTATAGCTTGGAAATGTTCGGTAATATTGTTCATTCACGACAGCAGATATTATTTAATTATTTTATTTCTATATCTATGAGCCATGGTACTCGTTTCCATACCTATGATTTTATACTCTCATATGTCTGAGTACAGTTATCTTTTCTTGTTCTGTAAGCATGATGATTTAGTATTTGTCACATTGAAATATGTGGCCGCATTAATGAAAACTAAATACAAATTCTTTAGGAATTAAATGTTTTAGTCACATTATTGCAGTAAATCCATATAAACTAAATGCCAATTCTTTAGGAATTGTATGCTTTATTCACAAGTATTGTAGAAAACCCATATACATTGTGCAAAGATTATTGTTTCATGTATTGAAATACAGACTTCCGTTTCATTTTGGCAATATAGACCTGTGTGAACCAACACGATTGTTTTAGTTCTTTTCTCTTATTTTATTAGGGACTGGCTCATCCCAGCGAGGGTAACATTTTGGAGGTCCCACCGAGATCAAATAGAATCAGCCGCACTCACAAGTGAGAACGTCAGGCCAGTTGACTGGATGTGGGTCAAGGTGCGATCCTACAGTATCTGTCTGGAAACGTGAATTTGTGGAGAGTGAGCAGTGATTGCAGATTTTTTACTTTGACCAAATGCAGAAATTGAACTGTCTATGGAAGAAATTCATAGATATCAATTTGACAGTTCAGGAACAGATTGCAGAAATTAGTAGACAGCATCTTGACAGTTCAGCATCAGGTTGCAATCAGTAGATAACAATTTCACAGTTCTGCAACAGATTGAAGAAATTAGTAGATAGCAACTTGACAGTTCAGCATCAGATTACACCATGGCGAGCGCTGATGACATTGAGTGTGTATTGAAGGCAACATTATACACACTTCCTCCGGATGATTTGGTGAAAGTTCTGAAGTACCTAGGCTTTGATGAAACTGAGGATCTTGAAGGAAGATCAAAACTAGAACTAATAAAGCTCACTGAGCAATATCTAGACAATAAATCAAAGAAACAAGACGATTGTGGTATGGCAATGTTCCAAGATGTTATCAAAGAGATGGAAAATATCCAGTTCGCCAAGAAAGGGGAGGACATTGGGCAAGACGCAAATGTAAAACTGAACATACCTCCCCCTACCTGTGTGCCATATAGTTTCAGGAAGGAATTCAAAATAAGTGGTCAAATTGGGTTGGCAGGTCAGAAAGACAAACTAAGTTTCACTAGCCTCTCTCACCGGATAGAGGCAGGGGTAAAGAGAGGGTATATTGAAGAAGACATTGTGGAAGCAGTCATACGCTCTATTACCCCGGGCCTGCATATGAGAAGTTACTTGGAGGGCAAACAAGTCTCTTTAGCTGCTCTAAGGGGAATTTTAAGGTCACATTTCTTGGAGAAAAGCCCTACAGAACTGTTCCAGCAACTGAGTGGTGCTGTCCAGGGCAACAAGGAAGATCCAACGACATTTCTAATACGAGTACTTGATCTGAAGCAGAAAGTTCTGTTCGCCTCACAGGAGGCTCACTCCAATGTCGCTTATGATGAACGACTTGTTGGTGCTATGTGTCGCCGAGCATTACTAACTGGTTTGCATAGTGACCTTATCCGACAACAGTTACAGCCAATGTTGGAGCGAGAAACCACTGATGAAGAGTTGATCCAACAGATGGGAGTGTCCATGTCAAGTGAAACAGAAAAAGACAGTAAACTGTCCAGACGAAATGTGAAAGTCAGTGAGATGTCATGTACGACCCCTGACATGCCAGAGAACACAAAGAAAGAACCTGTTAATGGTGGTGGGCTCAAATTAGAGGTCCAAGAACTGAAAGATAAATTAACGGTGTTGACTGAGAAATTGGAATCACTAGTGTTGAAATCCACTAAGAGGCCCACTGCCCCACAACCGAGTCCAGGAAGAAACCGTGCTAGACTAAGGTTGTGCCCATCGTGTCGAGACTTAGGGGGTGAAAATCCGTGCACCCACTGCTTTGGGTGCGGAAGTGACGAACATTATTACGCGTATTGCCCACAACGGAACCAGGGAGGTGCATCCAACCAGTCGGGAAACGCCAGGGGATCACAATGGAGGGGCGCACAGTGATCCAGGAAGAACCAGCAAAGCCCCCAAACCCTAAAATGGAACTTAGAGAACTGACAGGGTCCCGTCAACTGCTGTCACCTAGACAAGACAGAGCTCTGACTAAGTTGGTTGGCAGCCGTTGTATGATTGACTGTAAATTAAATGATGTACCTACTAGGGCATTATGGGACTCTGGTGCACAAGTGTGTATAATCCCAGAAACTTGGGTTGAGAACAATATGCCAGGAACTGAAGTCAGACCTATCAGTGAACTTGTAGGGGGTGCAGATCTTAGTGTTCAATCTATAACAGGTAACTCAATTCCCTACAAGGGTTGGGTAGAAATCAAGTTTGTTGCTAACGACTGAGGGAAAGGGGAAAGTTTTGTATGTACCCTTTCTTGTTGTAGGTATGGACAGTGTAGATCATCCTGTAGGTTTCAATGTGATAGAACAGCTGATAACCAGGTTTGATGATCTGAGTTGTGATGGGCAAACTACTAGTCCAACCCTGTCCACTGTCATTAAGGCCACATTCCCCGAGCTTACGTCTCCCAAAGTACCCGTTTTTGTAAATCTAATCAAAACGTCAACGACTGACATGGGACAGGTCCGACTTGGACGTCGGAAAGTTGAGATTCCGAAGGGTCAAACTGTGTGTGTGAAGGGACTTGCGCGACCGGGTCCTGCATCCGATAGCATGGTAGCCCTTTTCGAACCATCAGACATCTCATCTTCTACAGAGGGACTTGAACTGTCAGAAGCTGTTGTCGATGTGCCACGTGGATCATCGAGTCATGTGAACCTATACATCACGAACAACTCCCCGCACAAAATGATCTTAAAGGGGCGAACCATTTTGGGCAGTCTGTGGCTTCTGTGACTCCGACCATGGAAACTGGGTGTGCGTATGAGAATCCACCGACAACTGGAGATCAGACTGAACCAACAGAGGAGCCTGATCCCGAGCACTGGGACCCTGATGTAGACTTGAGTGATAGGTGCTTGACCGAGGAGCAGAAGGTGGTTGTGAGACAGATGTTGTGAGAGGAGTGCCATGCCTTCGCCCGTGATGACAATGATATTGGGTGCATTCGGAGTTCACAGATGGACATTAAACTGAAGGATGACACGCCCGTTCAACGGTCCTACATATCTGTCCCTAGACCTTTGTATCAAGAAGTAAAGGATTACTTGAAAGATCTACTCCAGCGGGGATGGATAACAAAGTCCACTTCTTCATATTCGTCACCGATGGTCTGTGTGCGCAAGAGGGATGGGTCTCAAAGGCTCTGCATAGACTATCGTTTGTTGAACAAAAAGACTATCCCTGACCGCCAGCCCATCCCCAGGGTGCAGGACGCTTTGGATAATCTAGTCGGAAATGAGTGGTTTAGTGTCCTTGATCAGGGGAAGGCTTATCACCAGGCTTTCATTACTGAAGAATGTAGACCATACACAGCCTTCGTGACCCCATGGGGACTATATCAGTGGGAGAAAGTTCCTTTCGGACTAGCTAATGCCCCAGCGTTTTTCCAGCGCTGTATGGAAGACTGTCTTGATGGCATCCGGGACGAGAGTGGTCTTCCATATCAAGATGACATCATTGTCTTCAGCAAGACGTTTGAAGAGCATGTTGAACACGTCCGCAATGTGCTACGCCGGCTGAAAGCAAAAAGAGCAAAGTTGAAACCCCAAAAGTGCAACATATTCAAGCAGAGAGTGCGATACCTTGGGCACATCGTGTCGGCTGCAGGATACACCATGGATCCCGAAGATAAAGCTGCTGTGTTAGCTTTGAAGGAGAAACAATCATCCACTGTGGGTGAAGTCAGACAGCTGTTAGGATTTTTAGGCTACTATCGGCGCTATATAGCCGATTTCTCCAGGATTGCGAAACCCCTGTTTGAACTCCTGATACAACCTGACGAACACAAAGTTCCAGAGAAAGGGAAGAAGGTGACGAGGCAAAGTCGTAGTGGTCAGAGTGATCACCACCAGTGATGGCATATCCTGAACACGAGAAGGAGTTTGTCCTGCACACAGATGCATCTCAGGATGGACTAGGTGCTGTACTTTACCAGCTGGATGATGACGGTAATCTGGCTGTCATAGGATATGGGTCGAGAACCCTTACTCAAGCAGAGAAGAACTATCACTTACACTCTGGGAAACTGGAGTTCCTGGCCCTCAAGTGAGCAATTACAGAGAGGTTTAGAAACTACCTGTACTACTCTAAGGGCTTCACAGCATTCAGTGATAATAACCCCTTGACATACATTCTCACTTCGGCGAAGCTGGATGCCGCCAGACACAGATGGGTCGCAGAGCTTGCGGACTTTAACTTTTCGATTAAATACCGCCCTGGGAAGGCAAATGCGCACGCTGATGGACTCTCTAGAATGCCGCTTGATATGAATACGTTCATGAGTCAGTGCACGGAATCCATCACCCAAGATGCAATTGGGGCAACGGTGCAGGCCATGCAGTGCCGAGAGTCGGGAGAGAGCATCCTGATGTCATCTGTGACGCATGACGAGTCTGTGTTTCCAGACCACGCATTCTGTGGCATGTCCACGCTGGAACCCCTGACATCGACCGAAATTGCTGAAGCACAAGCAAAAGATCCCGAAATCGGTCGTATGATACGCTTGAAACTGACCAACCAGAATCCATGTTTGAAAGACCTACCTGACAGGACTGCAAGTTTTGCCGCTTTTGCTCGTGAATGGAGCAAACTGGAATTGGACGATCGGCACATTCTTTGGAGAGTTTGCACACTACCTGGAGGAGATGTTCGGAAGCAGCTGGTTCTTCCGAGGAAGTACTTTGACCTAGTATGCAAGGAGTTGCATAATGAGATGGGTCATCTGGGAACAGAACGGGTTGTTAGCCTAGCCAGAGACAGGTTCTACTGGCCATTCATGCAACGTGACATTGAACATTACATTCTCAATGTGTGTACTTGTGTTAAGGATAAACGACCAGCGAAACCTATCAGAGCACCATTGACACCGATTGTGACCACTGCCCCATTTGAACTTGTGTCGATTGACTTCTTGCACGTGGATCCCTGTAAGGGTGGGTTTGAATATATGCTCGTAGTTATGGACCACTTCACAAGGTTTGCTCAGGTTTATCCAACGACCAACAAATCTGGAAAGACAGCCGCAGATAAGATATTCAACGATTTCGTCTTGAGATTTGGGATGCCTGGTCGCATTCATCACGACCAAGGGAAAGATTTCGAGAACCAGCTCTTCAATCAGCTTGAGAAGTATTGCTCCATTGCACACTCTCGAACAACCCCGTACCACCCTGAGGGGAATGACCAGGTGGAGCGATTTAATCGGACACTCCTTGGTATGTTGAGAACGCTTTCACAAGAACAGAAAAATGATTGGAAACAACACGTTAACAAAGTGGTTCATGCGTTTAATTCTACAAAACATGACGCTACTGGATACTCACCTTTTTATCTCCTCTTCGGTCGATCACCAAGGCTGCCGATTGATCTTGTCTTTGGAACGGAACCAGAGCCCACTGGAAAGAGCTACCAACGATATGTTGAAGACTGGCGTGAGTGTATGAAGCAAGCGTACACTTTAGCATCGTAGGAGAGTGCAAAATCCGCGGTGAATGCAAAGAAATATTACGACAGGAAAGTACGGTCCACACTCTTACAATCTGAGACAGGGTTCTTGTGCGAAACCTCTCGGAACGCGGTGGCACAGGGAAGCTCAGATCCTTCTGGGAAAAAGACATCCATGTGGTTCCTAAACAACTCGGCAACAGTCCAGTTTATGAGGTCAGGCCGCAAGGGACTGGGCGCATCAGGGTATTGCACCGAAACCTGCTGCTGCCCTGCGATGATCTTCCGCTCAGCCACCCGGTCAGCCAGACACCAGGACATCCACCTGTCAAGCCCCCGAGAAGAACATCTTCTAGACAGGTGACACACAAGCGAGACATTCAAGAAGATGGTGACATTCTCAGCGATAGTGATGATGATGACGCGTACGTCTTGATGGATACGCCTGTGGAGGAGGTTCCTGTAGACAGAGGGCGGGCTCGTCCTCCTTTGAACCCAAGTGCTGATGCATTTATCCCTCCCAGTGCTTCTCCACGACCTACTCGTTCTCAACATGAACCCCCAGTAGATGTGGTAGGGGATCGCTACTAGCGTTCTGTACCGGAAACTTCAACAGCTCACCCCAGTAGTAGGGAGATTGAACCTCCAGTACATGAGGCGCCGGAGGACACTAGGACACACAGAACTGTCCGTGTCCGTCGACCAGTGACACGCCTGACTTACGATGAATCTGGGAGACAGACAAACTTCCATTCGGTCGTACATTGTATTTGTGTACCAGGACAGCCCATCTGGGTGTTGCCGCCTGTACCCTATCGGCTGTGGTAAATGTAAACATAGATTAATGTCAACATAGATTAATGTCAATGTAAATGATAGCAGGTTGGGTGTGTAGCTAGATTTGACTGCTATGTTACTGTGCCTATGCAATTACGAATTCCAGGTTGTTGAACGATGCTGAACAATATGGGTATGTAGTCGTCATATGTGATGATCCAAATTGAAGTGAACTTCATGTGCACCCGTAGATGTTGAGTGTATGCTCAAGGATTGTGTGTGAGCTATAGGATTCAATGTGAGTGAACATGGTGAACTATAGTGTGGTGTTTAGAAACTTGGAATTTACTCAGTGTATCAAGCAACTAGTTGTGACATGTTAAACTTTGTTACTATCGCATATGTTCTAAGGAACTTAACTCGGAATGATTGAGCATTCCGGACTGGCCATCCTGACTGCTCAGTATTTCCCCTGCATCATGTGATCATTGGGAAATCATTAGACTGCAGAGTGAATCTATGGGGTTGTAGCGATGAGGTATACGGTCATTCCCAACGCTGAACTAGCATAGGTTACGATGTACATGGAACCCTTGAGGTTATATTGGAATATGTTGTTCTTGACATTTTCTTGTTATTAGCGTTGATGGCATGCCATCACTGATAAGTTCTTTAACTATTGTGTAGTTTATGTAAATGTCGGGACGCCATTTCTTTTTGCGGGAAGAGTGTGACAATGTTATTGTTCAGAGATATTGGTTCTATGCGTGTATGATGGAGTATGGGAGGTAATTCACGCTGTACCAGATCCCGAGCTGTTGCCCTTGGTCTGACAGGTCTTTGATTGTGACGTCACGGAAACACAGACTTCCGTTTCATTTTGGCAATATAGACCTGTGTGAACCAACACGATTGTTTTAGTTCTTTTCTCTTATTTTATTAGGTAAGTGACCCCGACATTGCATAGATTTTGTAGTAAATATGTCAAGGAAATTGTTATGAGTCGATTAACGTAAAGTTCTGTCAGGAATAATTGTAGTTTTAATGTTTTATGTGCCAGTCAGGCGTAACGTTGAAAGTGCGCGCTCGAATACGTGGAATGAACACATTATGTGTAGGACTTGATCTGTGAGGCGTACGTGTCTAGTCTCATGTTCCGATTATGATAGAAATGTTCCATAATTTTGAGTAAACATTAAACTATTGTCCGATAGAAAATGTAACCTAATGACCGGTAAAATATTTCAGTTATTGTTGCAGTTTCGAATTGTTTACATAGTTGAGGTACAGAGTTCACGCTCTCATTTCAGTACAAACATATTGAGCGCTCGTTACAAAACTATGTTATTTGTCCGTATAGCTTGGAAATGTTCGGTAATATTGTTCATTCACGACAGCAGATATTATTTAATTATTTTATTTCTATATCTATGAGCCCTGGTACTCGTTTCCATACCTATGATTTTATGCTCTCATATATCTGAGTACAGTTATCTTTTCTTGTTCTGTAAGCATGATGATTTAGTATTTGTCACATTGAAATATGTGGCCGCATTAATGAAAACTAAATACAAATTCTTTAGGAATTAAATGTTTTAGTCACATTATTGCAGTAAATCCATATAAACTAAATGCCAATTCTTTAGGAATTGTATGCTTTATTCACAAGTATTGTAGAAAACCCATATACATTGTGCAACGATTATTGTTTCATGTATTGAAATACAGACTTCCGTTTCATTTTGGCAATATAGACCTGTGTGAACCAACACGATTGTTTTAGTTCTTTTCTCTTATTTTATTAGGGACTGGCTCGTCCCAGCGAGGGTAACACCAACACCTCTACGACATCAGAGAATTAAACGTCTTCCATTCCAATCCACTCTAAGACATTAGATAAGGGGAGGTCTTCCATTACAAACACCTCTACGACAGCAGAGAATTAGACGTCTTCCATTCCAATCCACTCTAAGACATTAGATAAGGGAAGGTCTTCCATTACAAACACCTCTACGACATCAGAGAATTAAACGTCTTCCATTCCAATCCACTCTAAGACATTAGATAAGGGAAGGTCTTCCATTACAAACACCGCTACGACATCAGAGAATTAAACGTTTTCCATTCCAACCACTCTATGACATTAGATAAGGGAAGGTCTTCCATCCCGAACCCCTATACGACATCGGAACGTAAAGGTCTCCCATCCCACACCCTTCTATGGCACCAGATAAAGGAAGTTCTTTAATCACGATCCCTTCTACGACATCAGATAATGAAGGATCTTCTATTCCAAACCACTCTAAGACATTAGATAAGGGAAAGTCTTCCATTACAAACACCGCTACGACATCAGAGAATTAAACGTCTTCCATTCCAATCCACTCTAAGACATTAGATAAGGGGAGGTCTTCCATTACAAACACCTCTACGACAGCAGAGAATTAAACGTCTTCCATTCCAATCCACTCTATGACATTAGATAAGGGAAGGTCTTCCATTACAAACACCTCTACGACATCAGAGAATTAAACGTCTTCCATTCCAATCCACTCTAAGACATTAGATAAGGGGAGGTCTTCCATTACAAACATCAGAGAATTAAACGTCTTCCATTCCAATCCACTCTAAGACATTAGATAAGGGGAGGTCTTCCATTACAAACACCTCTACGACAGCAGAGAATTAAACGTCTTCCATTCCAATCCACTCTAAGACATTAGATAAGGGAAGGTCTTCCATTACAAACACCTCTACGACATCAGATAATTGAACGTCTTCCATTCCAATCCACTCTAAGACATTAGATAAGGGAAGGTCTTCCATTACAAACACCTCTACGACATCAGAGAATTAAACGTCTTCCATTCCAATCCACTCTAAGACATTAGATAAGGGAAGGTCTTCCATTACAAACACCGATACGACATCAGAGAATTAAACGTCTTCCATTCCAACCACTCTATGACATTAGATAAGGGAAGGTCTTCCATCCCAAACTCCTCTACGACATCGGATACGTGAAGGTCTTCCATCTCAAACCCCTATACGACATCGGATGCGTAAAGGTCTTCCATCCCACACCCTTCTATGACATCAGATAAAGGAAGGTCTTTCATCACAATCCCTTCTACGACATCAGATAATGAAGGATCTTCTATTCCAAACACCTGTACGACATCAGGTAATGGAAGGTGTTCCATCTCAATCCATTTTAAGACAACAGTTAATGAAAGGCCTCCCATCCCAAACCCCGCTTTGACATCATATAACTGAAGGTCTTCCATTACAAACACCGCTACGACATCAGAGAATTAAACGTCTTTCATTCCAATTCACTCTAAGACATTAGGTAAGGGAAGGTCTTCCATTACAAACACCTCTACGACATCAGAGAATTAAACGTCTTCCATTCCAACCCCTCTATGACATTAGATAAGGGAAGGTCTTCCATCCCAAACCCCTCTACGACATCGGATACGTGAAGGTCTTCCATCCCAAACCCCTATACGACATCGGATGCGTAAAGTTCTTCCATCCCACACCCTTCTATGACATCAGATAAAGGAAGGTCTTTCATCACAATCCCTTCTACGCCATCAGATAATGAAGGATCTTCTATTCCAAACACCTGTACGACATCAGGTAATGGAAGGTGTTCCATCTCAATCCATTTTAAGACATCAGTTAATGAAAGGTCTCCCATCCCAAACCCCGCGTGGACATCATATAACTGAAGGTCTTCCATTACAAACACCGCTACGACATCAGAGAATTAAACGTCTTTCATTCCAATTCACTCTAAGACATTAGGTAAGGGAAGGTCTTCCATCCCGAAGACCTCTACGACATCAGATAATGGAAAGTCTCCCATTCCAATCCATTCTAAGACTTCGGGGTGGTATGAAGCTCGGGGGTCGTTCAAAAAATAAATAAACTAATATCTATATGTATACAGGGGAGATAAGCCAGATCCGACACCGGCTCTCTCTTTGTTGATCGATACGAGTATTTCGTTTAGCTTAACCTTCCCAAACTCAGCGTCAGTATCATCATTACCACTTATATTTACTGTAAAATACATTTGTCGGTCCATCCATAAAATAAATGCACGAAATCAGCACATGACAGAAAACACATCCGTCATCCAGTACTTTGACCGATCAAACATGTCTCACTGGCCTGTCTGATGTATTGCTGAAAACTTGGCGCATGACCAGTCACATTTTCTTGTCGAGCTTGACCCAAAGATATAGTGATATAGTATGGTTTAAAATGCCCCTCCCCAGCCCCCTAATTCTTATCGCTATCGTACCTTCGGCGGGGTTCTTATACTCTGTCTTTGCGTCACAGATAACATTCACGTTTAGTAGCCATAATTTGTAGATGTTACCTAGTTCATCCCAAAAACTTTTTTTCAATTTCAGGGCTCCGGTTATTTGCGTCATTTTTTACTTCAGAAAGTTTGTGGCTTCCTTGAATGTCAGAGCGCCCTCTAAGTTATTTGAAAAATCTGTATTAAGAACGGGTATCTTTGTTGTTGGAAGTATTAGTTTTAAATTTTTGGCCGGTTCCTCTATTTTTGTTGTTGTTTTCTTTCTTCAATTTTGACAGGTGTAAAAAAAACATGAGGCACCAAAGGTGCGTTTAACCCTCATCCCCTTAACAGTTCACACCAATTGGATGCAAAGTATAGGGTTATAGCATTTGAATACGCTTTTATATGAATCGCTGGTGAGTTGTTATATTATTGCTCTGGCCTGAAACTAAATGTCGTATGGGGCTTCTGTCCACTGGGGCGTTTGTCCGAGAGGTTTTTTTGATCGCTGGGACTTTTGTGCAGATCCAAAATGAATGCTGAACTGTTGTTCATATTGTTCAAAATTATAAATGAATAGCTTTCACTTATATGCGCCGAGGACACATTTTGTTGTTGTTATAATACAGTTCACTTTCGTTATCAAGTTGAACAGATTCATTCCATGCACACCTAATACATCTTAAAGTTGTTTCAATCTACATCACAGATTTCATACTATATTGGACAAAAGTTTTGTAGGCCTACCTTCAGTATTTCAAATGTTATGGAGTCCAGACGAAAAGAGGTCGGGGAGATAGAGCGACAACAATACCCCTGAGCCCAATCGGACTGAATTCACATAGGCCTCGTTTCTTTGTAAATGAATTTACCCAACTTTTTGTTAAACTCCTGAATCTGATCCATAGCTTGCTTAACTAATACTTACTTCTCTAATGTCTTTCACTAGAACAATATAAGAAGAAATCCAAGCGAGCTTGTGTTAACGTTATTTCCCTTCGCCGTGTGTTGTGAGGGGGCAGTGGCGTCGGAACGGGGCGGGGGGCAGGGGGGCCCGGCCCCCCCCCCCACTTTCGATTTAGGGGGGGGGGGGAGGCGAATATCTTTGGGCCCCCCAACTTTTCGGCACTACTAACTGATCATATCCCCACATAAAAAGTACCGATAGAGTGCCAGGACGTGTAGTGGTGTGTTATAGGCCTGTTTTATTTGTGTTAAACCAGGAAGTCAAGGCATATTCTTCAATATCGATGAGTGTTTATGCGAAACAAATGTGAAAATAGAACGGTGAACCATAAATCTATATACATTGTGTTCAGATTTATTTCCGGGAAAACGCGTAATACGCATTTCTGGCAATCTGAGACCCGGAGCTTCCGGGGCCTAGGCGGCCTCGGGACCCTCGCATGTCAGGTTGTGAGGATCGCTTATTTTAGCTTTGTATAAATGAATCGGCATCATATTGGTTCTAATGTTTCATGATGTAAAGGTCATCGTTTTCATATGTGTTAAATATTACTAAAAAGTCAAATGGATTCAGTCATGAAAGATTGTTCGTGCTCATAAATGCGAAACAAACATGAAAATAGAATCATAAATCTGCATTCATTATGTTCGAATTTATTTCCGGGAAAACGCTTAGGACGCATCTCTAAAAATCTGGGACTTTGGAGCTTCCGGGGCCTAAGCGCCCCTGGACCCTCGCCTGTTGGGCTGTGAGGATTCCCCCGTTTTATCTTTATGTTCATGAATCGTATCGGTAGGCATATTGGTTTCCCTTCCAAGAATTAAAAGTCATCGTTTTGCATGTTTTAAATATACCTAGAAAGTCAAATGGATG
>JAVTVY010054519.1:0-31769 GCA_036873755.1 Hanleya hanleyi | reverse complement strand
ACATATTACTGCGTAGAAGTTATATTTTACTGAACCGACAGTATGATTCGGCAGGAAGGACACCGACTGATGGGAAAATCTTTCACTTTAAGTTATAATCCATATTACTATGAAAATAGTACAGTCGACGGTAGTTCAATACGATTTCACTTGAGTACATGTACGTTTTTTGATTGAAATTGTAGTTTAAGGGCCGCTTCCCATTCGGATTTCGCGGCCCATCAACTCAATGTTTTATTTGAATTTCGCGGTACATTTCTTTGTTTTTTGAATACCTTTTCCAGCGCTAAATATGTAACTAAATAAATGAATAAATAATAAATAACAATGAGAGATTAATAGGAGATATAAATAGAAGTAAATAAGAATCGCTATGTACAAGTTCGCATGACTCTTTCTGGTACGTATACGTATATCATCGCAGGTTATTTATGCACAAAAATATGTTTTGCCGATAGTAAGTGAGATATTCAGTAAGACCAGGTAGAGTGATTTCTGTAATGAGAGACGAGGTGAGAATGGTAAAACGAACAGTGGACCCACATTATTTATGGCTGAAGTCCCTCCCTCCGTCCCCAACATTAAGACCTACATTTCATATGTGTTAATGCATACTTCCTGTCGAACAGAATAACGGATGTTATATTGTCAGCAAGAAAACAACACTGTAAAGGTTAATCATCTCGTTAAGTTTGGCCTAAACAAGTGGATAATATAAACATAACAGTGCATTTTCTCTCTGACGGGGTAAAGCGATATCCCGCTTTCGTCCAACAAAATGCGCGTCTGTGTCTCATTTGAAAAGAAATGAAATGGCATTAACTTATTGTTTAGGTAGAAATCTGTTATTGTTTCTTTTTTGTTATTTAGCTGGAACGATGTGTGGGCCATAAATACTTGTTAATTCTTATTTCCTCATCGGAAGTTTCGTGTGCAACCTTTAACAGTCGGGCGGTAACGAATAAAGAGCATATAAAAGTATTTGTCATTCTCTGTAAGGGGCTAATTGATCTTTTGAATTTCTGTGTATATTTTGGTTAGGCGGTTGTAACAAGACAAGCCAAAGAGACAACTAGTCTGACCGAGCACTGCATGTTGCCCCGATTATGACCTCGACTCGCCCGTGTGTCTGAATTTATACGAAGCTGTATTCATTTGAAATGTTATGTTCAACCGTTTTACTGGCCGTTCTGAAAGAGGAGGCGGCCTTCGCAATTTGCACACACCAACGTTTTATGAATTCTGATAATATATTTAGGCATACTTTAAGCTATCTTTGGCGAAACTTTTTGTTAATGAAGATTATTCGTAGTCTCAACCGAGTTTCCTTGGAGCGCAAACAAAAAATGATAGATAATCATTTACAGCATTCTTATTGAAGAAGTCAAATCTTCTATATATTTTTTTAATTACTTAGCCAGTAATTTAAACTGTAGAATAGATTGTGTTTTTGCCGTACACCGCCAGAGGGGAACTCTTTGAAAACAATTCAGTTTTAAGCGGTGACGGCTGTTAGCGCGCAATCCGGCAAGCGCCCCAACGGGGAGCCTTTGTTTACCGCCGACATGCTTACAATGGTTCAGTGGTTTGACCGGACTATATTCTACCGGCGCGTGGCGGCAAGGGTCACATCATGGGGGGTGTAATAAGTCTTGGTGATTAGGCCAGCACGTTGGCGCGCCATCAGTGCGTAACCCCTGTTCACTAATTGGAAGATTAAGCTGATCTGCACTGTACAGACTTGTTTACCGAAGGTTGACAATTCACACATACCTACTTGTTTTACCGAAGGTTGACAATTCACACATACCGACTTGTTTACCGAAGGTTGACAATTCACACATACCGACTTGTTTACTGAAGGTTGACAATTCACACATACCAACTTGTTTACTGAAGGTTGACAATTCACACATACCGACTTGTTTACTGAAGGTTGACAATTCACACTGACCGACTTGTTTACTGACCGACTTGTTTACCGACTTGTTTACAATTCACACATACGGACTTGTTTACCGAAGGTTGACAATTCACACATACCGACTTGTTTACCGAAGGTTGACAATTCACACATACCGACTTGTTTACCGACTTGTTTACAATTCACACATACCGACTTGTTTACCGAAGGTTCCTATCACCAGAATTTGTCTGATTTATTTGACCCAGAATCTTTCCTCAAGAGAGGCATCAGGAGGTATTGCCTGGAACTGTTGTTCAGCAATCTCATCGACTGAGCGTGTTCAGAAGTCAAATTTATCGTAAGAGTTTCATGCAAGCGTTTCAAGCCGCATCGAGTCGTCCATATGGTTACTTCTTCATGGATTTCGAAGCCCATACCCCAGAGAATGGCCGGTTGACAACCCACTTGTTACCAGGCGAGGGAGCACCACAAAGTCGGTCTACCACGCTCAAACCAAGAAGTGGCTGTCCAGTGGGCCCCTATCCAGCCTGCTGAATGCGACGTTCAACCGTAATTCTCTTTTTATCCAGCCTGCTCCCATACAGCGGGCCCTGTACTCATTACCCTACCATGAAGGCCCAGCCCTACTCCATGCCAGAGAATGAACACATCGCTAATGCGGAATCTCTTCAAAGAAAGGATGGATGGAGAGGTAGGCGAGGCCACAGTAAATGAGTTTCATCGAGAGAGGAAGCAGCAATTTTAGCCCACAACACATTTACATCAACAGTAGGTCAACCTCTTGGTCCACATGAAATTACAGGACAAGGATCCGGTCAACCAAACAAGGATCATTAAGATCGAAAATGTCCGCAGTTGAACTACAAATAGCCCACATGATGCAATTTTACTTCACCATGAGCATGGCAGCATCCACATTGCTAAATGTAAACTTTCAATCAGATGACAGTGATATTGTAATCGAGGCTTTAGACCAAGCCGATGCTCAAGCTGCATTCCGAGGGCTTTCCGATGAACTACACCAACCCGAGGCTGTAAACGGGTTAGGGCGATCCCACTCTCTAAAATAGAGGTAAAAAAGGTTGTTTTTGCTCAATAACTTTTGATTCCTTCTTAACCAATGCTTTAAAACTTCAGGCACATTAGTTTACCTATTGTTCCATGTCCTAAAATTTATTTGCCATTTTAAGAAAGATGGCAATTTAGTTTTTTACTACCATTTGATGCAGATATGTCTTGTGTGCGCCTCTGACAAGAGGATTTTGCTGAATTTGTTATGTGAACTGATTTATTGAGCAAAAAAGACCTTTTTTACCTCCATTTTAGAGAGCTGTAAGTGCCCTATGCCAACGAGAAAGCACCTATGCTATTATTGATGCAGCTCAAGCTGGAAACCTCTACGCAGACGAGAAGGCATATGCTGTCATCTGGTCATGCTCATGGATGGGTGATGCGCGTTTTTGTCTTCTGCTGCATAAGAAATGGATACTACCCAAAGAGGATACCCGAGACCAAAACCATCTGAGGCATTCCAGACCTTTATGGAAATGCAGTTGGAAACAAGACATTATCTTCTTTTCTACCAGCTGTTTAAAGTGTAAGAAGTGGACACCCATAGCGGAGTCATATGGAGTCGACACCCGCTTGTCAACCCTGACTTTAAAAGCAGCCCGAACTGAGGACAAGCACAGTCGACATTAAACCCCTCAACATGGCTTATACATGGGTATAGAGAGACCACCGAGACTCTATTCACTGATACCAAGCGTGAGGGAAGCCTGAGGGAAGAAGAATTTTTGGATCGTATGTCACAGCATCCATTAATTCTCCCTCTGCGGCCATCGAGGACACCGGGCAGGATAACTTGCAAATGCGCCTGTATATCAGAAAACAGCGATCTAGGAACAGTATAGCCTGCTGCCGTTTTAAATGAAATGAAGGGCGATCCCATGCATAGGTCCATCATGAAGACCAACATGGTGTTACCACCCAATTGGAAAATGCGAGGACATGTTGCCTCCACGATGCTAAGGCCAATGGGTGAGGCACAAGAGCAATCAACTATTGGCACGGGCAGCTTCTGATAATTGAATTGGATCTGTTGTGCTGAAGGGGATAACAAAAAAAGATTGACCTGCCATCTTTGTTTTTTCTCTTATCTGACTGTGTCAAGGCATAAAGACATGAGGGTTTAGGTGTAGGTGTGACTGCCCAACGATGCAGCTTCACTGCGTGAAGACCGGCATTGGATGACATAAGGCAGATGTTGAGTGCATCATGATGGTGGATCCCATAATTCACCTTCAAATGGATTCGAACCCTTCCAAACAGGCCTAAATCGGTTGTCTCCCTTGTCATTCCATCAGGAGCTTCAATACGACCCTACGTATATCACGAGGCCCTATGGCGGCCATGTATCCAACTCACCCCAAGGTTGACGTGCCCATATGGGATTTTCAGGTCTTTGGGGGTGTAGTCCGTTTTCCAGATTTTTTCGAGGAAAGTTTTGAATACACTCCACTCATCACATGGCCCATACACATGTTTTAAGTGTAAAGGCCATTTTCCGCTTATTATTTCTGGGAAAAATCCCGCTTTTCGGTTCCCAGGGGATCCCAATACATCCACCCAAATGCCCTTTTTATACGCCCGCCCAAAAGGCGGACGTATTATGTGATGGCGGTTTCCGTCCGTCTGTCCGGTTCTCGTGTCCGGTCTATATCTGGGACAGACGATGTGTCGCCTACCAAAATGAAGGTCGAGGTCACAGGTCAAAGGTCACTGGCCTAAAAAACAGGAAATCACTGAAGTGTTCGTGTCCGGTCTATATCTGTGAACATTTTCTATCCACAGTTGCAGACGATGTGTCGCGTACCAAAATTGAGGTCGAGGTCAGAGGTCAAAGGTCACTGTTGCCAAAAATCAGGAAATCATTGATCGTTGACAGTTTTCTATCTACAGTTCTAATTTTTGGTGAGTGGATGCCCTAGGGGGGAACGATGTGTTGCATATTAAATGTAGGTCAAGGTCACAGGTCAAAGGTCAATGTGATCGAAAAATCAGGAAATCGTTAAAAATTTCTAATTTTTTGTGAGTGGATTCAATAGGCGGAAATGAAGTGATGCATACCAAAAATTAGGTCACTGACCCCAAAATTAGAAAATTATTATTTTTGTGTCAGTAGATATATTAGGGGGACACAATGTGTCACATACCAAAATGTAGGTCAAGGTCAAAGATCAAGGTCACTGTGACCCCAAAATCGTGAAATTGTTAAAAATCATGATTTTTAACGTCCATTGAAAAATTGAGGGGAGACGGTTTGTCATGTACCAAAATTTAGGTCAAGGTCAAAGGTCAAGGTCACTGTGCCCCCAAAATCAGAAAATCATTAAAAATCATGATTTTTTGTGTGCATTGATAGATTGAGGGAAGACGATGTGTTGTGTACCAAAATTGAGGTCAAGGTCAAAGTGACCCCAAAATCAAGAAATCATTAAAAGTCACATTTTCATATGCCTGTCGAAGACAAGGTCGTGTAATGCGATGTTGCGTTATGTCCATTCATCCATTAACATGTATTGTCCATGCGATAGCTCTAGTTTCAAGGTATGGATTGGTACCCCATACATTTACTAATTTAACGGGGAGAGGAGTCCTTTGTGAACTTCACACCTGTTTATTAACTCAAGAACAAAGGTTTACTTCATCACTTCCTTCATGAAAAATTCTCTCGTCTGACTCTGAAAGGAATCCATTTGCAGGAAAACTACTATTTTCTTGTGTTTGACTATTGTCGATTTCAGTGTGGGATATGTGAGCTCTCAGCTCTTGCTTCAAGGTCAACTAGTTACCAAGAGTTAAGCTCATTTTAGTTTATCATTCAATATATGTGATATATGTTATAAGGAAAAAATTGTAGACCTTTCTCTGGATTGCTAGATCAATTGGAATCAAGGCTATTAAACAACCTTGAAATTTGAACCGATGTAAATCCAGATATACGGGCGTATATTGAAGCCCCTTGGGCTCTTGTTCTACTAGTGTCTGACTGCGTATGCGCAGACTAACACCGGAAAAACATATAACCGGTATTGACCTCGCACCACAAGTGACCTTTGACACTTCGCACTGAAAATGAAGTCCTCACCCTCTGCACCCACAACTTCATTTCCCTCCGCACCCACGGAAATAATACCATATTTATGCTTGTATTATAAGCAAGAATACAAAGCTGGGCAACTGAAAACCCCTTGGCTCTGGGCGCCAGCGATTCATAATGTATGCAATTTGAACCATAAGACGTCGGGAGCACCAAGCAGTCATCGATGGTGTGTACCAAGTTTCATAATGAACACTTGATCATTAATGATTTGCATGAATTAAAAATGGTCACCAACATTTCCACCCAATCCGAGAAACGAGTTCTGTCATTCATCTTTAGTCTCTTGATGCATCGATGATGTATACCAAATTTTACATCAAGCACCTGAATCTCGTTGAGAGGAACTGATGTGGTTATTTATTGTAAGTCTTGTGATACATCGATGCAAAATACCAAGTTTCATACAGAACACTTAAATGGTATCAGAAATATTCATCATTAAAGATTTTGCATAAATTAAAGATGCCCGCCAAGGTTTCCACCCTATCAGGGAATCTGATTTGGTCATTCCTTAAAAGTTACTTGATGTATCTTTGATCTATACCAAGTTTCACACTGAACAGCATAATGGTATCCGAGATACACAAGATGAATGGTTTCGCATAAATTAAAGATGGCTGCCAAAGTTTCCACTCAATCGGGGCCCAGATTCAATAGGGTTCTGTGTCGGGAGCATATGGATGTGCACTGCAAGTTTGGTGTGCCTAGGGTAAGTCATTCTACAGATATCTTGGTAACGAGAAAGCTCAGACGGACGGACATACTTGACGACGACAATACCCGTCGACCAAATTTTGGCCGAGGGGTAGAAATCATAGCTAATTTTCCATCCTGGTGATTTGATTAGTTTCAATATTTGGGTAGAAACATCTCCATTGATAATCTACACACATGTATATGGTACATTCAGTAGAAAGATTGAGAGAAATGTCCCCACGGACAAATTTGCCCCTGGTGATGTGATTAGTCTCGAAACTGGGGTTGAAACAACTATACAGGTTCCTCCATTGATAATATACATACATGTATATGGTACATTCAGTAGTAAGATTGAGACAAAAATGACCCCAGGGAAAATATGCCCCAACATGCATAATATGTATAATAGTCCATGTCTAAAGAAAACGAGTTAATGAACTTCGTCAAGAATTCCAGAGAAATTGAACGCAAGAATACAGTTCTGCGATGATGTGACCTTGACATATTGATTTTAAAACAGTGGGAAAGTGATCACTTCAGCTATGAAGTTTAGAGAAGCAGAGCTGCCAAGTTGGACTGATTAAATATCTTGAGTCTATGTGAGCGCAAAGCGCGAGCGGTACGCGCCACAAATAGGCAAGACTATGAGTAGTCGCCCTTGGCTACAATTACGCGCCCCAACTACTATTATTCGCCCGAAGATACGGACCACAGTACACGGACCTCGGCGATTCTGGGACAAACTGCGAGCTAAGAGCTAAAAATGTTTCATCGGACATTTCACATCTATGTTTTATCGTAAATAAAATCATAATTTGCCCAATGTCTGATTTTGAGAGAATAAATTCTGTTTTACCGTGAGCGCTACCGTGAGACCGGGAGGCCTCTCTAAATATCTGGAGACTCACGGCCAATCCGTGAGACTTGGCAGGTCTGGAGAAGTGTGATAACATAACTGTCTTGGAGGGCAATGACCTTGACCTCATAATTAATAGGTCTCTTTGGAATCCTACGGAAAACACTGATCAATTATAACCCTAATTCAACATTTTCTTGAATAAATTTTTGAGTGCTGTGACCTTTGACCTATTGACCTTGATATCAACAGTGTGAAGACTATTGCCCAAGTTCTTCTGTAAAGTGAATTGACCTGCTTCTATGTTATCATGTGAACTAAAATGTCCGATGCACACTGGCACAGATTGGCAGTGATTTTATATTCCCTGATCAGGGTCCAGGTGGTAACAGGCTTCTTCGGAATTATAGCAAGAAATGTGTCAAGTTTGGTGAATAATGCATAAGATTTTTTAGTACAAACAAACTATTTTCAGCTTTGGAGGACTATGACCTTGACCTTTGACCTAAAAATAAATGAATAAATACATAGGTATACTTAAAATCACATGGAGAACATAAAATTTTGAGATGTTTTAATCATAACTAAAGATACCGACTGGATAATGCTAGACTCAGTTTCAGGGTCTTGTAACCTTGACCTCCATATCAATAGCGTGAGAAATATTTGCCCAATATATCGTCAGTGAAAATTTGGAGTGGACTGATTGAATGTTTTCTACATTATTGTGCTAACAAGAATTAGTGATACACACACCCCCACAGACAGATTCTATATTTCCCCGACAGCGAATAATAACAAGCGATAAGTGAGGAGGCTTTTCATGTTGACATCAATAGAAAGCTACACAAATGTGTCAACTTTTATGGTCGAGATAGACATTTGCCCAATATATCTTCAGTGAAAATGTGGAGTGGACTGAGTGAATGTTTTCGACGTTATTGTGCTAACAAGAATAATGCACACACCCACAGACAGATTTTATATTCCCCGATCGGAATCCCGCAGCGAATAATGACACAGCGATAATCGAGGAGGCTTTTCATGTTGACATCAATAGAAAGCTACACAAATGTGTCAACTTTTATGGTCAATCCCACTTCCTGTCTCCTTTGTCCTGAATCACCGCTTCCAAATGTTCCCGAGTTCTTCTGATTCTCTATCCTTCTGAAAAACAATTCAGACATATTATTATAACTAACAACAAAATATGGAAGAAAAAAATTAAATATCAGCAAGAATGTGAACTTGCGATGAAATGTGAAGAAATGATTGCCCTTGCATAATGACATCTTCCCGAGGGTAGTACATGGGTTGAGCAACTGTACCATGATGTAAGCTCTCAGAATATATCAAGGTTGGGGGTTGGGTGACCTAGGGTGAGGCAAAGAAGCTGTGGACAGGATAAATTTTCTAACTCAAGTACTGAAATGTTGCGGATTCGTCAGTCCTTCGTGCACAGCAGCTTTGACCTCCTTTTGAAAATGAATGTGTGGTTCTAAAACATCACTTTTCAACGTCATAATAGGAAGCGTCACAACATTACAGAGAATCCTTGAGCTGCAAAGTTCCTCATGAAATCCGTAAACTATGTCAATTTCCATGAATGCCATGGTGATGCAGCTTTGACCTTGTGTTGAAAACAGATGTGCCCAGAAATGTTTCCAAACTCGTCTATCTAGGAACATCGAATCCTCTGAACTACTGTGGAAAGGGTTAACTATGTCTTTAATATACGGTTTTCGGTTCAAGGTTGAGGTACCCTCCGTTGCTGACAGTATACTTAAGCTGTGTGCCTTAGCTATAGTATACGCTCTGCAGGCAACAGTAACAGAGTTCATACACTTACAACAGGAAACAATTCCAGGACTTTCCAGGTCAAAAATTTTAATTTTCCTGAAGTCTTTAGTACTATAACTCACAACAAAGATGAGCAAATTAACGAAGTTCAGAAACAAATTTTGGCAAAGTAGCATGTGGCATCAGATCACTGGTTCTCCCAGGAGTTTATCTTTAAGCACTTTCCAGGTCTTTCCAAGTTAAGCACTTTCCAGGTCTTTCCAAGTTAAGGACTTTCCAGGTCTTTCCAAGTTAAGGACTTGCCAGGAGGCATATGAACCCTAGTGACTGCCCGGATTAAAAGTCTCAGGAGTCTCTCCAATTGCCACGAAGCATGCCAGTCGGCAGTCGGTGGTTCTCTCTAGCGACAGAAATCAACCATATTGTTTATACCAGTTTGACATATTATCGAATAAGCTAACAAAGAAGAGCCTTGTGGGCTTATGCGCCTGCACACATCTTGAACTGCAGAAATCAAACCTTGAAGGTGAAATGCAAATGTTGCGATTTTTGATTGAATGGATGGTAAACGATGAATTGGTTTGTCTAATCAAGTCAATTTAGAGGAGACGGGAAAATCGGTGAATGATGGCCTTCCCCAAAAACATGCGTCTCTCTTGATTTTGGCGCTGTTTTTAATAAATTATGATGTCATCTAGGCTCAGTATACGGAACTCGTATGTATGACATGTGGTGGCTGTGTTTGGTGAGGTCGCCAAATGTATTAGGTCTTGTCGTGCCCAACGTTGTCGCTGTGGAAGAGTAATGCAGAAGCAAAGTAACTCCGAATAAACTTAATAAACGCATGATAAGTTTATTCGGAGTTACTTTGCTTCTGCATTATGCCAAGCTTATCAGTGGATCAACACGATTGTGGAAGAGTAATATCTCCTGATGTCATGCTGCACTATACAGGGTGTTCCAGAAGTCTTGGTCACATTTCAAATCCTCGTATCTGCTGAGCCATGAATGGTAGTAAGATGAAACTGGTACCATTTGAAAATGAAAGTCATTAAGTTTTGTGTAATGCTAATGATGTTGCCATATGCATTTGTATATCCTCAATAGTTTTCAATATATTCAATGTCAAAATGTGACCAAGACTTCTGGAACACCCTGTAGTTTGTCGTCATGTCAAATTTATCCTCTGACCTTTGGACATCATATGGCATGAATAATATTCGAATAGTAACACGGTAGAGAGCCTAAATTATGTCGTCGATTGCAGCGCACCACAAGACTCTTCTGCTGCAAGTGTCGGGTTGCTTATATTTTAATTATTAAGAGAAATTACAATTGACCAATGAGGGAAATATTGAGTGTATGTGAAAAGTTCATTATTTCACATCTATTAACCTGTGTTTCATTAAATATTGAAATTATTTTGCATTTCACCTTTAAGGGTCTAGCTATGATCCTTCATTCTAAAATATTGTAAAAATCACTAGTTCCGTATGTACTCTATAATTTGGAGAGCCAAGCTACGAGCCTTCAAGGTATCGCAATAACTAGAATTTGAACTGGATAAATAAAGGTCATCATCCTCAATAGGCTTCAGACCAATAGGTTATATGAATTTGGAAAGCCGGACAATAATCCTTCAAGAGATATTGTATTAACAAGCAAGGAGGGTGGAAAGACGGACAATACCCTATGGTCAAAATTGGTCGATGGGTAGAAATCTATAGGCTTTTTCTTCACCATCACAATCCTCATCTCTGAACTGTTCTACTAGCATAAACGGAAAAGTTTTCAATGATTTGCTGTTTTTCGGTCACAGTGACCTTGACCTTTTGACCTCAAAATGAATAGGATTCCTCTTTGCCCCATGGGTAAGGTATACCAAAGTTAAGTATCAATCCATGCCATGGAACTGGAGATATCACACAGCTTAGAAAAGTTAACAGACAGACAGAAATCGTGATTGCTATATATGATTGTATGAAAACATGTATCAAATTGAAGAGCCCTATTTTCAACAAATGGCATGCAAAAAGATGCCTGATCATCTAGCGACTAATGTTAGCAAAATCAGCGATGTGAGAAGCCATGGAAAGTATCAGTAAATTTTCACATCGTCATTGGAAAATGAGTCCATTTCTGCATGTTTGAGTCAAGCCTTGGAGCATGCAGGGTTCATATGCATCCTGGAAATTTCTAAAACTCCTGGAATTTAATTGCTGTAAAGTACTGGAAAATGCTTAAAAATGAAATTGAACTCCTGGAAACTCCTGAAAGAACTACACTTTTGTCTTCCGGGAGAACCAGCGATCTGATGCCATACATTACTGTGCCAAAATTTGTTCCTGAACTTCATAAAGTTGCTCATCTTTGTTGTGAGTTGTTGTACTGAAGACTCCTGGAAAATGATAATTAT
This sequence comes from Hanleya hanleyi, assembly GCA_036873755.1. Lineage (NCBI taxonomy): Eukaryota > Metazoa > Mollusca > Polyplacophora > Lepidopleurida > Hanleyidae > Hanleya > Hanleya hanleyi. The sequence continues at coordinate 19,906 of JAVTVY010054519.1, read as the reverse complement.
TGACCTGGAAAACTCCCGGAATTTTCTCCTGCCATAAGTGTATGAACCCTGGACTTGAACGCATGTCTGAAAATGTTCCCAGTAACGTTATACATATCTCCTGCCTAGCTGAAAAAAAAAATCGACCATAGAGGTCCATGTCCCCCGCTAGCAGCACCAGTAATAATAATAATAATAATACTTTATTTACGGAGGGGATTCAATTAGTACAAAACCAATCTTCCTTGAGTCCCTCACCATCACCAGTTATGGTGGATTACATCCACCATAACTGGCGCTGCTGCTGCGGGGGCCATGGACCTCTATGGTCGATTTTTTTTGGTCGATTATATCATTGATGAAGAGTATGATTTGAAAATGGAGATATCGCTGATGAGCTTAACATAATCTAATACAGCAGATGACACCCATATTGGATAATGCACATCCATAAAACATAATACCAACTGTCCTCTCACCAATGTCCATGCACTCCCCAAGTTTGAAGTAGATTGGTTGAATCATTCTAGAGTTATTGTCCACACAAGATCTAAATGCTGAAAATCTAAGATGACTGATGGTGGCCATCTTGGATTACACAGGTAACTGAAAACCAATGACAACTGTCCTCTCACTGATGTCAAGCCAAACTGCAAGTTTGAAAAAGTCAATCAGTTGAATTATTCTAGAGTTGTTGTCCAGACAAGATGCAACTGCTTAAAATGCAACATAATCCAATATCGCTGGTAGAGGGCAGCCAAATTGGATTATGCTCGTTCATGAAACACAATCCTAACCGGGATCTCACCAAGGTCAAGGGACTCCCCAAGTTTGAAGTAGATCAGTTGAATCGTACTCCAGCTATTGTTCGGAAAAGATCAAACTGCTTAAAATCCAATGAAATCCAGTATGGCTGATGGTGGCCATATTGGATTAAGCACGTCCTTGAAAAACAATCCTAATCCTCCTCTCAGCAATGTCATGGCACTCCCCAGGTATGAACTAGATCGGTTGAATCGTTCTCGAGTTATTGTCCGGACAAGATCCAACTGCTTATAATCCAATATGGCTGACGGCGGCCATATTAGATCACACACATTGCTGAAAAACAATCCCAACCGTCCTCTCACCAATGTCAAGGCACACCCCAAGTTTGAAGTTGATCATCTAAATCATTAAAGAGTTATTGTCCGGACAAGAAAATCTAAGATCCAACTGCTCATAATCCAATATGGCTGACGGCGGCAATATTGGATTATGCACATTGCTAAAAAACAATCCCAACCGTCCTCTCACTGATGTCAAGGCACTCCCCAAGTTTGAAGTAGATCAGTTGAATCGTACTCCAGTTATTGTCCGGACAAGATCAAACTGCTTAAAATCCAATGAAATCCAATATGGCTGATGGTGGCCATATTGGATTAAGCACGTCCTTGAAAAACAATCCTAATCCTTCTCTCAACAATGTCAAGGCACTCCCCACATATGAAGTAGATCGGTTGAATCATTCTCGAGTTATTGTCCGGACATGACATGGCCATAATCCAATATGGCTGACGGCGGCCATATTAGATTACGCACATTGCTGAAAAACAATCCCAACCGTCCTCTTACCAATGTCAAGGCACACCCCAAGTTTGAAGTTGATCGGTTAATTCACGAGTTATTGTCCGGACAAGAAAATCTAAGATCCGACTGCTTATAATCTAATATGGGTGACGGCGGCCATATTGGATTATGCACATTGCTAAAAAACAATCCAAACCGTCCTCTCATCGATGTCAAGGCACTCCCCAAGTTTGAAGTAGATCAGTTGAATCGTACTCCAGTTATTGTCCGGACAAGATCAAACTGCTTATAATCCAATATTAGATTACGCACATTGCTGAAAAACGTCCTGTCACCAATGTCAAGGCACACCCCAAGTTTGAAGTTGATCGGTTAAATCGATCACAAGTTATTGTCCGGACAAGAAAATCTAAGATCCAACTGCTTATAATCCAATATGGCTGACGGCGGCCATATTAGATTACGCACATTGCTGAAAAACAATCCCAACCGTCCTCTCACCAATGTCAAGGCACACTCCAAGTTTGAAGTTGATCGGTTAAATCGTTCACGAGTTATTGTCCGGACAAGAAAATCTAAGATCCAACTGCTTATAATCCAAAATGGCTGACGGCGGCCATATTGGATTACGCACATTGCTGAAAAACAATCCCAACCGTCCTCTCGACAATGTCAAGGCACACCCCAAGTTTGAAGTTGATCGGTTAAATCGTTCACGAGTTATTGTCCGGACAAGAAAATCTTACGGAACTACGGAATTACGGAATTACGGACACCGGTGTTTCTAAGTCCCCCCCCCCCTACTACAGGGGGCGTGATTTTGCGTGCACAGGTTAACTGTCTAGTAATAGGGAGATTAGTGTCTGCAGTGATCAAACTATTAATACTGCAGCGAAGGCACAAAGCTTATTATCCATGCACTGTTTGCAGGGTGAGGTTGACGATTCCTGCTCGCTCAAATTTTGAAGTTTAAATTGTTTAGAGGGGGTTCTTACTTCTTTCTTTTTTCATTCTCTGCCTCCCTCAATCTTTCTTTCCCTATGTCGTCTTCGTCTGTGCCAAAATTGTCCGATTTCTCAGCATCAAACTGCAAATCCTAATTAAAATGAATGAAACACAATAAAATATGAATGTCACAGATCAAATTACCAAAATCTTTAAATTCTTTATTTAAAGGTGAACTGAAAAGCTTTCCAATGTTCTGTTAAAATGTCATAAAACAAGAACTTCTATAGTTGTTACAATTATGTGTGATAATTAATAGTTCTGTGGGTTATTGTTTTATTTTGGGCATATGAGAAGTCAAAACTTATACCGAGAGCCAGAACTTTTAAAAACGTCATCGCTTGCCTCCTGTTGTTTTTGGAACGTCATGACGTTATAGTGGCCCTCGTTCATTCATCCGACGTAGCATGACGTCACATTTGAATAAAACTTGAAGGAAGGGGACCACTACAAACCAAGAGAGACAAGCGATGCAAGTTTTCAAGACGGATTTGTAACAGGATAACTTAAATATTGTTATTAGTACAATTTTGCAAACTATATTTGCCCAAAAAACGTATAAAAGTTATGTCACATAAGACAAGATGTATATAAGCAACAATTTAGATAAAATTAAAAGCTTTGCAGTTCACCTTTAATGAAGCAATCAGCCTCAATATCAATGGATTTTGGAAACTCTCCTCTGTGTTTTTAAGCAGTGAAGTATGCTAAAGTATCAGGTATTATATTTGATGATCATGGGATCGCCATATACAATGAATGCAAGGCTATCTTGTCAGAGAAATTTGGAACTCATGAGTCTGACTGGTGAACATCATGGTTCATGCCTAAGGTTTGGTAGAGCGGCAGAGCATATGTAGGCAGAATACACCACACATGTATAAGCTTGTTGACATGGCAAAATTAAATTAAATGTGAATCGAGCCTCAAGTCCGATCAGAATAGCATCCCCAATTACCTAAATCATGTCTGACCATTCCTTTGAACTGACTCTGACCATAAAGTAGGACTGACTGTGGCTTTACTGTAGGACTGACTGTACTGACTGTGACCTTACAGTAGGACTAACTGTGATCTTACCGTAGGACTGCGATTTTACAGTAAGACTGACTTTACAAGAAGACTGACTGTGGCCTTACAGTAGGACTGACTATGGCCTTACAGTAGGACTGACTGTGACTTTACAGTGGGACTGACTGTGACTTTACAGTGGGACTGACTGACTCTACAGTAGGACTGGCTGTGACTTTACAGTAGGACTGACTGTGACCTTACAGTAGGACAGACTGTGACATTACAGTAGGACTGACTGTGATATTACAGTAGGACTGTGACCTAGGACTGACTGTGCTCTTACAGTAGGAATCACTGTGACCTTACAGTAGAACTGTGATCTTACAGTATGACTGACTGTGCCCTTACAACGGATTGAGAACTCTTTCTCAAATTTTCTTGAATTTCATCTCAAAGGTAGCATTCTTTATTGATGGCGGCCGTCACTGATGATGGAATTCCACAATGACCTTTCCATGTTCAACATCCTCCCTAAACTTTTACCTCACCTTGACCCCAATTACATCGCCGTCTTTGATGTAGTATGGCGCAGTTTTCAGGTTACACTTGAGTTGTCCACCTTTCTTTTTACCTTTGTGACTGCCAGCTTTCTGAAATAAGAAATCTCCATCAGTTTGAGCAACTGTATACAGTCAACTGAATATGTAGTTTAAAGCAAGAAAAAATGTATGTGACGAATCTCTCGCCACCTCAATAAACATAAGGTCTATTATAGGAGCTAAAGAGATGATATCACCCTAAGGCTGCTTGCTACACAGCTTCTCAAACAAAAGTTTTACACAACAGAATCTCTTCAAATGATAATAAGATTTTGGATTTCAAAAAATAATTTCCCACTGAAATTTATTTATTTTGTAATCTGACAAATCATATAGCTATACAGGTGTAATCTTGCTGTTCTCTATTTACTCTCTCCCTCTGACAACCCATCAAGGAAATGTTAGCACTGAGCATTTGGATGAACAGAATTGTCCGTACATGAGAAATCTTTTCAGCTTCCAAGGCTTTCTATCTTCCACGACGACACAATTCAGTCCCAGGCTGGAACAGTTTCCCATACTGTAAAACATGTTTCTTTCGCGTGCATGAAACTTTCGCGATTTTTGCGATTGGAATGAATCGCGAAAGTTTCATGCACGCGAAAGAAACATGTTCATATGACAATGGCGAAGACAAGAACGCAACAACACTGACGACAGAGAAAGGATATGAGAGCAATTGTTTTCGACATTTGTACAGCTTTAATGGTCTCACCACCTAAGCTCTAATCAGAAGTGACTGTTTAAAGCACCGGATACAGTTTAATATACGAGTATACTAGTACAATTAATTGTGCTGAATTAGTCCCAAGACTTGCATATGTGAAGCAAGTATAATACTAGAATCGATCGTCAATGTCCTCGTATGTCGCCTTGATGCCGGCCGTTTGGAACCCCTGTAGGATAGCAGACGTGTTGTTTCTGAGTTGTTCGTGGGCCTTCACCATCCACATCGCGTGTTTAGGTTTCAATGTGGAAAGTTTCAAGTCAACTTTGATATCCTATCCTATATCCTATTTTCCACTTTTCAGCCTTTCCGAAACAATGTCTCCCTACCACGCGATGAACTGGTCTTTCAGAGCGGCTTTGAAAGCTCCATTCCGGCTGGAGCTCTTCTGTGTGGTATTTATTTAATCTAGCGGAGTTTAAATGACAACTACCTGCATAATATCTCGCGATATAGGGTTTGTTTACCTACGGGAATTCCTTTCAAGTCTGAAACAGCGGGATTGAAATAATCTGCCCCAACAGTCAGGAAACCTCTGTTTGAATACCAGTATTAAACTGTATCTTCATACACCTAACACCGCCTCTCGTTAGACTCGTGTTGATACTGTGAAACGACCACACTGAGCGCACCCACATGTGAATACACGTGGCTTTGCCGATTTTGCCGCCGCCGGTATGTACTTCCCATGTCTATAATAGTATGATATATTTGTAAATTAGTTTTTTTTCTGGCACAGAGAGAATCGCAAAAGTTTCATGTCGCGAATTTTTTTAAATTGAAAAATCGCGAAAGTTTCATGTCGCAAAAGTTTTACAGTACCTTGTGTATTTCTTGGATGACTACCCAATCAAATCTATCGGGGAAGTGCTTCGCCATGACGACTCGCTCCACAGGCAGAATCAACATGTCCGCAATCACTTGTCGGAGATTTCCAACAGTGGCCCCATTGGACACGTCCCAAATGATCTCCTGCACAGGTGCGTAATGTCTTGTCTCAGGAATTCTCTGTCTTATATCCAAAACAATATGATTTTGTCTGAAAGAAGAGTGTGCAGATAAGTAGTTATGGTTCAACAAAGAGGGGCTATTTAATCAGATTAGTCTTGTCCAGTGAACTGATCAATTAACAGAACTGCCACTTTCATTTTATAATTTGCTTGTACATGTACAGTGCAACGCTCCCATTAATGCTGATGAATTATTACCATTCTGACTTTGCCGTTTCGACAAGAGTCTGTTGGCTTTATTGCAATTATGTTGAAAGCTGCCTTTCAGATAAAATGAGTTAATGTACGTGAACAAAGTATTAGTTCTGTCTCCTATGGAAGATTAAGGCATAGCAATAGCAGGTCTGATTTGATAATAAATAGTAACATTGATTATAAATGTTTAATTTTTTGGGGACTCCCTATCTCCTGGGCGGATATACTCAAATCTCACGCCTTGGCAAAACTATAACTTGAGAGGTCTGTGGTGCACAAATAGTAGTCGAAACACAGCATACCAGTAGAATTACTTTGTTCGGAACGATCAACAGACAAAGCCTACGTCAGATTAGGATGGAAGATTTCGTAACAATGAGAACAAAATAAATATTGTCAACAGACAATGATCCTGTCAGTTTGTAAGTCTCTCTCAACTAAGACCAGGTCTAGATGGTCTAGACAGACTCAGTATCCTGAAGCTAAGAATGGAAGGTTAGGTCAGGTGAAATCTGGATTATGTAGTGGTGTCCAAAAGCTTACGTTAAGTTCTCCTCCTGTGTCAATGTCTGCACACCTATCTGACTGGATGATTTCACCTTCAGCCTCCTGAAAGAGCGAAAATGAAAGTTAGTCAAATTCACCATTATCATTGAGAACGTAATCAACCTCAAAATCTAGGCTGGAAATGATGTTATTTAAACTCCGAGACACTCAATAGACACAAAAGATCCAGCTATGATCCTTCATAAAATATCATAAAATTAGAGACTAAGAAAAAAATCGGTCACGGTCATTATCAACTAGATGTAACTGTTACCCTAAGGGATAACTGAGATACCCCCCGCCCTGCAAGACACAAGTCTCGCGTTCCGAGTAATATTTCAATACAGTATAAACATGTGGCTGTCGCCATCGGGACCCCTCGGGCCGGGCCCAGAGCAATTGTGGAAATAATGTTTCTGACCCCAACAACTCACATATTTGGGGTGGGCATAATTTTACCTGTATGATATAGATCATAGACAGACAAAACAATATAGCAATAGAGCAGTGATTACCTATAGTAGATGTAGTCGAACGATTACTGTCTATTCACAGCAATCCACACAGGTTTGTGTGAACTCCTGAAAAACACATCCCATGGCACCGACTTTCAATAGGCTTCTGGTACTGGCTGTATTAAACAACTGTATGAAGTTTCATTGTTGTGAGTGAAGGACTTTTTGAGATAATGTGTTTACAAGGATATGGACCAACAGACATGTATAAAGGGGCAGAACTCCTGAAAAACACATCCGATTACACCGACTTTCAATAGGCTTCTGATACTGGCTGTATTAAACAACTGTATGAAGTTTCATTGTTGTGAGTGAAGGACTTTTTGAGATAATGTGTTTACAAGGATAACTAGAGGTTCCGCTTTGACCCTTGAGTTGCCGCTCCGGCATGAAGCCTATGCTGGTTGTTTTTTTGGGCAAAAACATACGTCTCCCCCAACCTCCCACCTTGCCTTGAATGGGCACATAATTTAAGGGAAAGTGCTATAAAATGAATGTAGCAATAAGTATCTTAAACAAAGCTGCGTATCTAAAAATATTAATTACAAAGAAGCGATTTTCATTGTATATACATGTACAAGTAGATGAACGGTTGGACGGACATCGGACACAGATGAATGCATGCACACATACACTAAAACCTGATCAAATGCGGGGGCTATCCCAATGAAGCTTCCATCCAAGTTTGGTGAAATTCCATCCAATAGTTCTCAAGGTATCTTGCAGACAAAGCCTGTATATACATGTACAAGCAGATGGACGGACGGACGGACACCGGACGAATGCAGGCACACACACCAAAACCTAGTCAAATGAGGGGGCTATCCTAATGAAGCTTCCATCCAAGTTTGGTGAAATTCTGTTCAGTAGTTCTCCAGATATCTTGCAGACAAGCCCTGTATATACATGTACAAGTAGACGGACGGACTGACACCGGACATGGATGAATGCATGCACACACACCAAAACCTAATCAAATGAGGGGGCTATCCCACTATAGCTTCTATCCAAGGGGAGTGAGATTCCGTCCAGTAGTTCTCAAGATATCTTGCAGACAAGGCCTGTACATACATGTACAAGTAGACGGACGGACGGACACCGGACATGGATGAATGCACGCACACACACCAAAACCTAATCAAATGAGGGGGCTATCCCACTATAGCTTCTATCCAAGGGGAGTGAGATTCCATCCAGTAGTTCTCAAGATATCTTGCAGACAAGGCCTGTACATACATGTACAAGTAGATGGATGGACAGACGGACACCGGACACGGATGAATGCACGCACATACACCAAAACCTAATCAAATGAGGGGGCTATCCCAATGAAGCTTCCATCCAAGTTTGGTGAAATTCTGTCCAGTAGTTCTCCAGATATCTTGCAGACAAGCCCTGTATATACATGTACAAGTAGATGGACGGACGGACAGACACCGGACATGGACGAATGCACGCACACACACCAAAACATAATCAAATGAGGGGGGCTATCCCACTGAAGCTTCCATCCAAGTGTGGTGAAATTCCGTTCAGTAGTTCTCAAGATATCTTGCAGACAAGGCCTGTATATACATGTACAAGTAGATGGACGGACGGACGGACACCGGACACAGATGAACGCATGCACACAAGCCAAAACCTAGTCAAATGAGGGGGCTATCCCAATGAAGCTTTCATCCAAGTTTGGTGAAATTCCATCTAGTAGTTCTCCAGATATCTTGCAGACAAGCCCTGTATATACATGTATAAGTAGATGGACGGACGGACGGACACCGGACACGGATGAATGAACCCACATACACCAAAACCTAATCAAATGAGGGGGCTATCCCAATGAAGCTTCCATCCAAGTTTGGTGAAATTCCATCCAGTAGTTCTCCAGATATCTTGCAGACAAGGCCTGTATATACATGTACAAGTAGATCCAACCAGACAGACAGACAGACAGACAGACAGCACAAACACTAGATGTCTCCCCCCAACATAGTTGGGGGAGACATAAAAACAGACAGACATGTATAAAGGGGCATAACTCCTGAAAAACACATCCAATGGCACCGACTTTCAATAGGCTTCTGGTACTGGCTGCATTAAACAACTGTATGAAGTTTCATTGTTGTGAGTGAAGGACTTTTTGAGATAATGTGTTTACAAGGATAAAAACAGCCAGACATGTATAAAGGGGCATAACTCCTGAAAAACACATCCAATGGCACCGACTTTCAATAGGCTTCTGGTACTGGCTGTATCAACCCTTTCGTACTTATACCGGCCAAAACCGGCCGGCATCATATATACCCATAACGGCCGAAACCGGCTGCAATTCACCACCACGCAAAAAAATCGCCGCACAGTAAAATGTTCGTCAAGTGAGAGGTCGTCGGTAGTCCACATCGTTGGACAAGGAAATAGTCGACAATATACATTCAAATTTTATTGTAAATCATGCAATAAACGTATAACAAGTTTATTTTATTGAAGACGTACCTTCCTTGTGGTGAAAATTCAGAAAATCGGCGAAGAATTTGCCATTTTTTGACCATTTTCAACGCTATCGAAATCCCATTTCCCGCGGTAGAATGTTAGAGATATTGGTTTCATTTTAAAGGTCATTTCCGGGTCTTTCGACCTGTGACGAGTGATTTGATTGGATAGGATTGAATAACGAAGGATTTGATTGGATAGAGATGTGATCATTCTTTGATAGCGTGGCCAAATTGACCTCGACCGGGCTCTGTTAGTATCGCGAAGCCGATTAGTTGAGACGTGTGAGACAATGGCAGCGATTGGCCGGCCGCCTGTCTGCGTGTCGGTCTTCAGTGCCGGTTGAATTTCTCGCCAAAGAAAATGGCTTCGTTGAAACTTTAGCGAGCCGACTGTTGGATTTACAATGGAAATAAAGGGTTTCTCGGATTTATATGTCGGATTAAAACCCACACGGACGATGCACTGGTATTTTAGCACGATCGTCCGGTTGAATTGGGCGAATCGTGAAGAGATTTTTTATGGAAACTATCATTTGGCTGGGACATACACTCACGGTAATGTTGTCGAAATCAGAGATTTTTTTTTTGTTTATTTTATTTTCTCGCCTGGTCTGGTTTTATTTTAGACACAAATGGGCAGATATTTTGAAGGACAGATTAATTAAAGTATGGGCTTTCTGAAAATATATATATTTAGCGGGGTTTCAATCAAGCTACATGCAAATATATTGCTTCAAAAAAAGACTGTCTATAACAAAATCCTCTCGCATGCATTTATCCGAACATACAAGGCTGACAAACGAGACTATCAGCAAGTAGCAAAGAGTTAAACAACTGTATGAAGTTTCGTTGTTGTAAGTGAAGGACTTTTTGAGATAATGTGTTTACAATGATATGATGGACAGACGGACGGACAGACAGACGGACAGACGACGGAGGCAACAACAATACCGCTCGGGCAGAATCTGCCCGAGGGGTAATAAAACCCAAGGATAGGAAGGGCCATAACTCTGTAACAAAAGTGTGAATCGCATGGTAAATGTATTAAAAAAGAAGCAAAATTTGAGGAGTATTAGTCCGGACAAAATTGTATCTACAGGATGCACAAGCCGATCCTGTACCCCTCCTCCAGCTTTATTGCAGAGGGGGGTGGGGTTGGGGGTATAATGATGGAATATTATAATGTAAAATACTGCTTGCTGATCAGGTTATCAGCACTCATTACATGGATAATTATTTGAAGAAATTCATTTGAAGGCCTGATAATTCTGACCAAATATTTCAGGTCATAAATAAGAGATGCACATCTTCAAAGCATATTAAACATGTGTACAAAGTTTCAGAAACATCCAGTATTAACTGTGTGACTACTTAATTACACGAGAATATGTTTTAACATTAGTATCGTGATATGAATCTCTAAAATGATTTATGCAAAAGCTGATATGCCCAGACCCAGCCTCGCAATTCAGAAATCTGCTTCGGCAGAAAATGTTGTAAAATTACATTATCCCCCAGTCAGCCCCATGTTAAAAATTGCCGAGGCAAACTCCATTTGCTTCAACTTTTTGTGTCGGCAATGCCGACGCCAATTGCGAGGGCTGCAGACCTGATATTAAAATTTGCCTGTGTAGATTTACCACTCACTGCAGTGTGATATTGAGACCCTTCAGTACAGTAGTGAGTATGCCGTTCTCGACGAGTCTCATTCTGAGGAATGACGGGGTAGGGATGGGTAGATCCACGATCTGGGGTAGAGTCATAATCTGCAGCTTGAGATCTTCTAATGTAGCCTCTTTGGAGATTTCTACCTCTCCCAACAGGAGAGGTTCTGTTGTGTCCACGTTAGAAGCTGTAGTGCCCAACAAGCCTGGAATGAATGAGGTGAAAAAATGAAGAATCTAAACACCAATCATAGTTAGTATGTTCACCCTGGTTACAATCTGATTAAAACTCAGACCTGATAACTGCTCCTCTATCGGACATGTCGCTAATTAAGATCTGGGACAGTCTGTATCTTCAATCTGTCGCGCATGTCAGACTGGCGACCAATCACAGTCCAACTTCAACAGACGAAAAGGTGCCTATCCGAGCAAATAATAATCTTCGGTGATTGCTCATGGAGAGCGAGAAATTCGTCAGCCGCCTGGGTTGGATTTTTCTGCGCCTCGTTCTCTAAAGAAATAATCGGATAGGCACCTTTTTGCCCATTAAAGTTGGACTGGGATTGGTCGCCAGTCTGAAATGCGCGACAGATTTAGGATACAGACTGTCTCAGATCTTAATTAGCGACATGTCCAATAGAGGAGCAGTTATTAAGTCTGACTTTTAATCAGATTGACCCTGGTCATTCTCCCACAGTCAGAGTTTGTAACCTCCTAAACTTTCGGTGTAACAACCTCTGACTGCATTGTGCCGAGAAACATGACATGCATTCAGTTTTTATCAATTTTAGTCAACACAGAATCAGATGAGAAAGATTGAAAATAAAGGCAGATATGAAGCAGCAATAACTGTGTTAATTGCTCAGGAGTGCAGAGTTGTCCAAATATTGCAGGAGAATATATATTACATCTAGATCAAGTTGTCCCTGAGATATTGTGCTCAAAAGCAAATATGACTGCTATTTACATTTTTGACCTCTGTGATCTTTGGAAATAGGTCAAGGTCAGTATGGAGTGAACATAACCTAGAAGCCTCGTAAGGCAGCATTGTCCGAAATATACAGTCTCCAGCTCTCTCAGTTCGTGAGATATTGTGTTCACAAGGCTATTCACATTTTGACCTCTATGACCTTTGAAAATATGACACAGACAGGATGCTTACATGGTGCAATAAAGACAGGTGATATTACAGCGCCAGGCATCACATTATCAAGTTCCTGTTGGTTCTCAGTAAATTGCATTGAAGCAACAGGAACCCGTGACCACCCAACCACCCACCAGTACAGAGTGAACTTGACCTAAAAGCCTTCATAAGGAAGCACTATGCAAAGCATCCAGCATTGTGTAAAATATCAAGGCTCTACCTCTATTTGCCCCATAGATACTGTGTTCACAAGGACTCACTGCTATTCACATTTTGACCTGGAGGACCCCTTAAGACAGCAGTGTACGAAAGATCAAAGCTCAAGCCCTCTATTTTATTGAGATATTGCGTTCACACATTTGGGATGGATGGACGGACGGACGAACAGCCTTTCCATAGTCCCCTTCCACTTATGTGGCTTGGGACATAAAAAAGCCTTTGAGGACTAATACAGTGTATAACAATGATACATTCTCCATCCTTCACCTAATGCCACTAAAATAATATAATTCCACACATCTTCACTTTCTTACAACACAGCCTCAATTAAATATCAGCAGTTTAAAGGATCCTTTTAACTCATTTTAAAGGAACATAATCTAGTTTTCTTTACATAAAAATGTACTAGATTGATGCTATTGTCAAGTTAGTTTATTGTCTTATTTCTATAGATACATTCGTCTTCTTTACCAGGACTTGTAATGGATTTCAGTCAAATTCCAAGACGTAGAATTTGGATTTTGAAAGACTTTCCAGGAATTAAAGGACCTATATGAACAATGATCATGGGAAATTATGGCAGTGAAAACTAAGAACAGTTAAATTGGGAAAATTGCGAGATCAGGATAGGCTAACCTGTGATTCCCTGGGTGATCCAAGAGATCATCCCAGCAGTGGTGTTGTTGTCTGCTGATACATCGGTGTCAGTGGTGGGATAGAGGTACACGGGGAGTCGCAAAAAACCCTGAAAAATACACAAAAAACGGTTTAAAATATAATGATACAAAATGGTACAGACTTGATAATTCAAGCATGTTGAACAATCATAATACACACCACTGGTCCTGTTCAGATCACTCATACTAGTAACCCTACACAAAATCTGCGATTATGGTAAACCTTCGATTAATCCAATCCCAGGAAGTGAAATTTCCCACCATAAAATCTGGGGATGATCAAATTTATTAGCGCAGCAAGTTGATGAAATGGTTCAAAAGCAGCGCATATAATCCATTACTTCTTTGTTATTTCAAAGATTTTTGAGGGTAACCAAATTTATTAGAAAAATTCATTTAGTTTTGTCTTCAAAATTGGGGGTGATTGAATTTTGATAGGGGGATTGTATTATTAGAGGGAATACCATAGATTCTGATTGGTTCATAAGCGAAATTTACATCTCATATTCTGAAGCGTGTATGTGTCTAATATATCAAGGCTAGAAATTGACTTGGTACCACCAACGCTTCATGAATCTCAGTGGTCATACGGTGCTCAAATCAAATGTATTTGCATTGTACTTCACTCAAAAAAATTATTCCACTATAAAATCGTTATTTACACCAACCTTGGGAGGTAGCTTTCCTCGTTCTAACAAGACATGATCCCAATGGCGGAGAGCCGCTTGCTCTATGGTAACATCTACATCATCTAATATGTCTGCAGCTTCTCCACACCAGTTAGTTTTCCGGAGATGCCAGTTATCATCTATAGGAAATTTAGTACTATTAAACAATATTTAAGATGAATTAACAACTGAATAAACAGAGATCTATATTACAAGAGATATCCAACAGAAATGTGTGCTAAATGCATTTGTCATTGGAGTCTGTTCTTACTTTTTTTTTTTTTTTTTTGGTAAGGGGGTTTCTTCATTTTAAATTGATCACATTGGCTATCACAGAATTCAAGCACCATGAAGACGAGAGGAATTCCACAGCTTTTTGAGAAATTTCCGTGATTTTCCATGACTTTCATGATTAGAAAGATGAAGGTACCTGTGATATTGTCATATAATCCCACCTGGAGAACTTTTCTGGTCATACAGGAACGTATGAATGTTGTGCAACTCGCATTCTAACAAGCAAGTGCATTGGGTGAATTTCCGAAAGCATCTCCCCAATGCAATAAGTGTCTCTGTGTCTGTTAAGAGTATTATGGCATGCAACACGAGTGTGCCCATGGAGTCCAAATAAGTGAAGCAACCTAAAAGTCACATTGGTACATCTAAAAATTTAAAGGCCAATTCAAGAAATTTCAGATAACAAATCATAAATTCCATGACTTCATGGAAAATTTATTTTCAAATTCCAGGATTATATATAAGAGAGGGGAACTAGATGAATGAATGTATCTTGGTGAATACCATGGTGTATCTTTACACCAAAAAAAATTACATTGTCATGAGATGACAATCAATTAAACTTCCAAATATGGAATGACCTTGTGACACACGCTTCTGATCGATTGAGGCACTGAGTGATGCATAATGATTGACAGTCTGACACCAGTGCCTGACCCCTGTGACCTCTGTTTTGAACAAAGCAAAGTGAAGAACTTAAGGATGTTCGCTGGTTGTTTTTGACTTTGGCAGCCATTTTGCCTGTTTTTCTACTGGGTTATCTCCCTTTCCGAGGTTAAGAGATAGTGATTTCATTTAAAAGCCTTCTAGCCGAGAAATTTGCACAGCAACATCCATCCAATTTGATAAATTTTGATAAACATTGTGATTATCTGCAAATAGAATATAAGAAAAAGTTAAATACTACTTTTATGAATTTTTCATGAATATGCTTCAAAATTATGGTCTTTCCCTATGATTTCTGGGTTATCAAATTGAGCATGGGTCAGTCCACTCAACGTTGCCTGCAGCTAAAAAATGCACACCAATCTATATTTTTTTCTTTGTTTTTTCTCGTGTTACACAATTATGAATGCAACAACACACATTATTCAAAAAGTTAATTACTTTGATTTACCACCAGCAGACATCATTAACTGGCTGACAGAGTATCCAACCTAATCAACGTGCATCAAAGTCATTTCCAGGGCTTCTGACAGTAGAAGTAGAGTTATCACTGGTAATCCCTCTAATAATTCAATCCCCCTATCAAATTTCAATCACCCCAATTTCGTAGACAAAATTCAATCAGTGGTTCAAATCCTCTAAAATCACCCTTCAAAATCGTTGAAATAACGAAGAAATACTGGATATGTATCTTTTAGAACCATTTAGTCAACTTCTGGTTCTAGTAAATTTGATCACCCCCAGATTTTATGGTGGGAAATGTCACTTCCTGTAATTGGATTTTTAGAGAGACTAGTGTAATGGGGGTGAAGAGCCTGGTAACGCGGGTAGAAGGGGCGATGCGTACTCCTGACAGTGATTTCATCACCCCCATTTCATTTTCATGAAAAATCTCTAATCCTGAAGATATCCTCATCAATTCAAATTATAAACACCACAGCACCTGTGCATCCTGCCTTGTCAATCATTAGTGCTAGACATGCCTCCACAGTCATATTCCTCTCAACTATGGCCTCGAGGTCGGGAAGGTCATCCTTCGGGTCAGCGGAGGTGAATATCAAGGTTATCTACAAAACACAATTAGAGCATAGTCTGAGGGATGCACACATTTGATCAAAATGATCAATAAGCATGGTTACAAGATACCCCCCGGATGCATAATTGATAGAAATTGACGAATATTTGTAGTGGAATATAACTATACATGTTATGGTAGTTTACAGGTTAAGTTCATTTAGATTGCGTTTGGTGGTGGCACGGTATGTAACTAGTCGCGACTGCGGTTAATGGATTGTCTACGCATGTTATGCTCTGGACACGAAATGTTATGGACCAACATAAAATATTGCCCATAGGTGGCGCCACCTGTAGATGCATATGCACCATCCCGAGCGAGGTCTCATGGTATGGTAGCTACATACAAAATTTGAGAAAAATCTAATCAGCAGTTGTAAAGTTATGCTCCGGAAACTAAATGTTACGGACCAACTGACAAAATTCTGCCCATAGGTAGTGCCACCTGTAGACGCACACGCGCCAAACGTAACCCCAAGCGAGGTCTCATGGTGCGGTAGCCACATACAAAATTTGAGAAGAATCCAATTAGCTGTTAAGTTATGCTCCGGAAATGAAATGTTACAGGCCGTCAAGAGGAAGTCTTGACTCTAGGTGGCGCCACCTGTAGACGCACATGCGCCAAACGCAATCCCAAGCGAGGTCTCATAGTATGGTAGCTGCATACCAAATTTGAGAGGAATCCAAGTAGCGGTTGTCAAGTTATGCTCTGGAAACGAAATGTTACAGACCGACAAGAGGAAGTTTTGACCCTAGGTGGCACCACCTGTAGATGCACATGTGCCAAACGCAATCCCAAGCGAGGTCTCATGGTATGGTAGCTGTATACCAAATTTGAAAGGAATCCAAGTAGTGGTTATGCACCGTAAACAAAATGTTATGGATGGACGGACGAACATACGGACAAGCTGAAACCAGTATAAATACAGGACAGGATAAAGGGTCATAACTCATCATCGAAACACATAAAACCCAGACAGTACACATCAGTATTGCAAGGTACTATGTATCTGCGATGTAAGCGGGGTGTCAGACTGTGAGTGAGTGAATATGATTTAACGTCGCTTTCAACTATATTTCAGTCATATCACAACGTTTGTTTCGTATTCCTTTTCACACCTGGAAACCACACGGATATGCGGCAACAACAACAATGCTAATGACAAATGGGTGTTGTCAACGACTAAAACTTGCTATTTTCAGCGGTTTTAAGCAAATAATGACAGTTTAACAGCACAAGTAATTAAGTATTAATTAAACTATTTTTAATGATCTTTTCAGCCAATAAATTTATTTATGTGAAATTTGGGCACATTAGGGATGTAAAAACTACAAAATCTCATTTTCAATATTTTTATTGTTCAGCCCCAGTACGTCAGTCTGCGTCTCCCCTTAAAAAACCTGACAGTGAACATCGGCAAGATACTAAACATCTTTCAAGCAAGTTTCGGAGTTGTTCAACAAATAGTAACCGAGATATAAACCGGACAAGAAATTGTTGCCTGCAGGACAAATGATAAAGGCGGATAACTCTGTGGGATATCATTGAAATGCGTAAAAAAACCTGACAGTGCACATCGGCAGTTGTTGATGGATGGATGACTGTATGACCCTTCAACCAGACATGCATGCCCATTACAAGACCATGCAGGTCGATGGACTGAGGGGTACATATGTCAAAAAATAGCCCATTGGGCTTCAATACCCCTCGGCTATCAGTTATTGTTTACACCCAGCAATCATGCATTGTAGCCCCGTGGGGATTGACCTGGGATGTCGTTGTGCACACTGCAGGTCATGGTAAGAATATGCCTCAGCTCCTCAGAGAGCTTGTCGTAAGGGGCGAATAACTGAGGCACCCGTGGGGTTCCCGGATGTGAAAAGAAATAGGACCCAACGTCGTGATATGACGGAAATATAGTTGAAAGCGACGTTAAATCATATTCACTCACTCACTCACTCATGCATTGTATAATATCATCAGTGTATATTTAGAACTAGATTAACAAAAATGTGATCTGGTAGGGTTGGCTGTAGCTCGCTTTTGCCAAGGCCCGAGGTTCTGGTAGAGCATGATCGACCAAATTCTTAGCTCTAAATATGCTCTTCTAAAAAGCTTATAATCAATAAAGTAATTTTATCTTGGAAATATAGATCAAGGTCAGTCATCTTCAAACAATTTCAAGTCAATTCTAATTTAATTGCCTAAGGAACAGGAATTTGGAGACCTTAGGCGTAAAATATAGAATTTGACCTTTTAAAAATAGGTCAAGGTCAGTGATATTCTTCAATAGACTTCAGGTCCAGCCATAAGTGGTATAAATTTGGACAATGTAAATCTTTCAAGGAATATTGTACTAAATAGAATCTGACCTGGATAAAATAGGTCAAGGATAAAATAGGCCAAGGTCAGTCATTTTCAGCACACCTTTGGAGCATCACCAGATGTACACATAGTATTAATTTGGAAAGCCTAGCTTTATTTCTCAATGTTATATCATAATAAACAGTATATATAAATAGGTCAAGGTCAGTCAACTGGGGTAGGCTTCTAGTCAATCACGAGTTGCACACATAATATGAATTTGGAGACCTAGATTTAATCCTTCAAAAAATATAGCAAATACTAAAATTTGACCTTGATAAAATAGGTCAAGGTCAGTCATCTTCAGTACACCTATCGACCTTTGCCAGATATACACATAGTATTAAATTGGAAAGCCTAGATATATTTCATGTTAGACCATAATAAACAGCAAAAATAGGTCAAGGTCAGTCAACTGGGATAGGCTTCTAGTCAATCACCAGTTGTATAACTAATATGAATTTAGAGACCCTAGCTTCAATCCTTCCAAAAATTTAGAAATATTAAACATTTATAAACAATGTTACTATTTATAACCAAACCAAACCTGCTTTGATTTATGCCTTAATCTCTGCCAGAGATATACAATACAAACGTTAAACGAAAGTTTAAACCAAAAGTTAACTCCCCTGGGGAGTTATCCCCCAGAGGAGTAGTCTCCTTTAGGGGAGCTCTCCCAGCTCAGCCTGGATATATAAGCCAGCTCCCAGTATACTCTTCCTCTTTTCTCATTGTTATAAACCGAGACCTGTAGTGTACAAGGCCGCGGAGTGAGGGGAAGGATGGGAGGGCCATTACATCAAAGCAGGTTTGGTTTGGTTATAAATAGTAACATTGTTTATAAATGTTTAATATTTATGGCCCAAACCTACACCTGCTTTGATTTATCCCTCACTACCAACATATGGAGGTGGAAACCTCGGCCTTGATGTATTTGCAATAGCAGGCTGAATATCCGCTGAAATAATCACAAACAAGACAATCACAATCAACAAGAAAACCCTGATCAGAAACTCAGAAGGTAGTCAAGGATATAAGAAGTGGTTACTTAGCTTGATGCATGTCTCCATGCATGCAGCTGTGGTCTTGGATGTGGAGCACAGTGTTACCCTCCGTATAGGAACTCAGGCAGTACGGCCGGGATGAGCACTTGGAAGGCAGCATGTATGAGTTGGGATCTTTGTTCGCCAATGTAACATACAAGGTGTCATTATCTGTGATGTGGAGTGGTACGCAGTATTACCGCCAACGGACCTAAGGCATCAGGACACCCGAGTTCGGAGGTAAGGCAAGTACGGGTTGGTATAGTATTAGCCAACGCCCCATACAAGTCGTCCACCTTTACTATTCGCAGCGCTAGTCCACATTCCGCTTTAGGTCCAACTCTGTGTACTTTAATCCCTGATGCTGGACTGTTGAGAGTTGACAGCGGAATCTTTGAGTCTCGTCTTTGTCTTTGTCAACTTCCATTCAGATCTTTGTGCGTT
>JAVTVY010054518.1:0-31229 GCA_036873755.1 Hanleya hanleyi | reverse complement strand
ACTGAGCTTTGACGGGTAAATTTGGTGTACCAGTCTTGCTATTTTTGAAGCATTGTCTCTCACGGTGGGTAAGGGATTTTCCATACACGTCGATTGGAGGCACCTAATTCCATACACGGGCGGTTGAACGTCAACACAAGCACTTGTATGGTCGATTTGAGGCCTCCGGCTACCAAAACATAAATATTTAGCATGGAAAACGACAGGTAAGACGTGGTTTCTACAGCCTATCAAGTAACTAAGATAGTAAGGAAGAAGTAAACCTTTAAACTTGCCGTTAAAGCGATCTAGATGTTCCTAACGAAGCCACACAAACTGACAGGTGCTCCCGGATTCAGCTTTCTACAGTGCCGCCAACTCATGAAAACATTGTTTATGTGTGTGCAAGAGTTATTTGAAACCTCTCATGAAGTATAATTACGAGCATAATGAAGGTATTTTACATTGCAATATCGCTTGGTATCCATTTAACGCATAAAAACGCGCTGTGTCCAAAACATTCGCACAGGTCCATACACGTGAGGTGGTCCGGCCATATACGGGCGTTGTCAATGTTCACTCGCTGTCAACGTATAGCTAAACTCATACAGTAATACACGAGCTTATACAGTAATACACAAATTATTAATAATTCCAACCTTGCGTGTTATGCTTGTCGTGTGCAAATGCATGTTACATATACATGTATAGGGCAAAATTTCAGACATTCGCAGGTTTTGCTAGGCTACAAAAAACCTCGATTGAATTAGGCGAGTGTGTTTAGCCCCCGTCCCCCTTCCCGCAATAACACGTGAACATTTTTCTCTCGATACAGTTCAGTTTATTCCTTCAGTTTATAGCGAGAAAAATATATTTTAACATCGTTAGGCATAGTCGTTCACCCCGTCTTCGTGGACAAACGCTGAACCTGCTCCTGTTGGGAATGTCCCTTTCATTTCAAGGTATCGTTCCCATGGTGAGCACGTGACATGTAGTAGGTCAAGTTCTGTACGCTTGGAAACACAACAGTGTCACAGTTTATGCTTTCGTCAGCTGATTTTCCTGTCAGTTAACTCACGTGGACTTGTATCATAGAAAAACATACCAAGTACAGTCAGTATATATCTACAGGGAAGGGAAGGCGATATACATATATGATCGTGAGGTACAAGTGGTTTTGTGAGAGCAGCGAGCTTTATGGAGGATTCAATAATTTCATGACTGTTGATGCTTGGCAATTGCTCCGCGTCTCCGTATTTCCGGATAACACTCATGGCGGGGACAGCAAAGTTTATTTCACTCTCCGACAGGCAGTACAAGCCTCGTTCAGTTTCTCCGGTGACCAATTGCCCCAAATTGTTGAGCCCCGACATGAAGCGCAAAAATTTGCCGTGAAACAAAAGGTATCCACACTTCCAAAATTGCATGGTTTCTTGTCGATAATGCATTGTTGTCGTATTCGATTGGGCATGCCATAACACAGTTTCCAACCATATATGTATATCAGGGGCGTCGGAAGCAAACTCAAAGTGTTACGGCCACTGTCATAGCACTTTAGGCGAGGGTCCAGGGGCCGCCTAGGCCCCGGAAGCTCCTGGGGTCTAGATCGCCGGAGACGCGTTCGGAGCGATTTCTGGGGAATGAAATCACTCTGCATTGAAGTGTATTTTTAGTTCTTTCCTAACACTTTCACCATGAAAATGCAATCGATGACGGTTTTCTGCGATGCTCAATTACCAAAAAATTATGTATATTAAAGTACCGTAATCTAGACACATTGTGTAGACGTAACCTATATAATTCTTATGGGCAATGGGGTGTTGATAGATTCATTGCAGAAGTATATAAACGTCATCTACATTCATAATTTAGCTAGCTATACTTTTGAAATAATAAAGCTGTCACTCGTAGTTTTTTTAACGGGGCCATGACTAACAACAGCAAATTACCTCATGGACAAGGGACGCAAAAAGAAAAAAAATGTGAGAAAACCCCTCTACCCTGTCCGTCATTACTTGCAGGGAATTACTTGGAGAATGAAGTACTTGCGGCAGAATTATGAGGAGACCCCTCGCCTCACTTCGCATTTCCAACACTTCGCATGGCCTGCGAGAGAGCGAAGGACCAATTCGCGAAGGAGCAACGCGACCAAGCAGGAGAAAAGCCTGAAAGGCTGGTACCCCCTCGCAGCGTTAGCCCTTTTTATAAAAAAATTAACCAAATCGCGCTCACAGAGAGCATTTGAACAGTGTTTTGTTCCCAATAGGATATACGCCAAAACAGTGTAAAAAGTGTGTTCAAGTGATACAACATATAAGGCCCTATTGAGCTCCTGTTTTAACCATAGCTCGTTAGGCCGTATAATGTTTGAAATACAAGGTCGGGTACGGACCTGTAAAGGTAGCATGCAGCCAGAAACAACCTAAAGCGTGTAGGCCTGTCACATATTGGACAAGCGAAAAACGGAATTCGTATGAAGAAAATTAATTTCTTGTTTCGTTGATAAAATAACGTGAACACCAAATCAGCATCATGCATATGAACGTACATGTTATTTTCCATGCACGATCGAAATTGTCCCGAGAGGGCTAGCCGTTGCTTAGAGCCGCTAACAAATTCAGTGGCGCTTTGGACCGATCACAGTCTTATTCAACTTGGAAGCTATCAAAACTGCTTGCATTTCTAGTTGTTTTTTATTTTATTTTGTGTTTCTTTTTTTTTCTCCGTTTTTTTTCTTTATTTCTTTCGTATTTTTTATTTTTATTTTTTGGCGCAAAAGTGGCACGGCCATGGCCGTACCTGCCGTACCGCTTCCGACGCCCTTGTATATCGATCGCCTTCCCTTCCCTGTAGATATATACTGACTGTACTTGGTATGTTTTTCTATGATACAAGTCCACGTGAGTTAACTGACAGGAAAATCAGATGACGATACCTTGAAATGAAAGTGACATTCCCAACCGGAGCAGGTTCAGCGTTTGTCCAGGAAGACGGGGGGATGGCTATGCCTAACGATGTTATATTTTTCTCGCTATAAACTGAAGGAATAAACTGAGTTGTATCGAGAGAAAAATGTTCACGTGTTATTGCGGGAAGGGCTAAACACAATCGCCCTCAATCGAGGTTTGTTGTAGCCTAGAAAAAACCCCGAATGTCTGAAATTTTGCCTTATATGTAACATGCATTTGCACACGACAGCATAACACGCAAGTTTGGAATTATTAATAATTCGTGTATTACTGTATAAGCTCGTGTATTACTATATGAGTTTAGCTATACGTTGACAGCGAGTGAACATTGACAACGCCCGTGTATGGCCGGACCACCTCACGTGTATGGACATGTGCGAATGTTTTGTACACAGCGCGTTTTTATGCGATAAATGGATACCAAGCGATATTGCAATGTAAAATACCTTCATTATGCTCGTAATTATATTTCATGGGAGGTTTCAAATAACTCTTGCACACACTTAAACAATGTTTTCATGAGTTGGCGGCACTGTAGAAAGCTTAATCCGGGAGCACCTGTCAGTTTGTGTGGCTTCGTTAGGAACATTCAGACCGCTTTAACGGCAAGTTTAAAGGTTTACTTCTTCCTTACTATGTTAGTTACTTGATAGGTATAGAAACCACGTCTTACCTGTCGTTTTCCATGCTAAATATTTATGTTTTGGTAGCCGGGGGCCTCAAATCGACCATACACGTGCGGATTCCCGCACTTGTGTGGACGTTCAACCGCCCGTGTATGGAATTAGGTGCCTCCAATCGACGTGTATGGAAAATCCCTTACCCACCGTGTCTCTGTGGGGATTTAATATAGATTTAATTTTTATAATTTCCGGATGGGGTGGTAGTCGGTTACCGTGGATAATTTGGTTTATATAATCTCTGTGTTTGTTATGTCGAGGACAGTATAGCAAGCAGTGTACTTCATCTTCTACTACATTTTGGATACAGTGGCGACAGATCCGGTCACATCTTGGGGTGTTTTTATACCTACAGGTCTCTATTTCGAGTTTGTGACAGCTGATTCGTAGTTTTGTTATTGTTCGTCTATGATCCGGGCTTTGTATATTTTCTAGGTAATCATGCAATTTGTATTCTTCATATAAGGTTGAGAGGAGACTCAGTTTACCAGATTGGATGCTCTTGAACTTTTTTGAGGAAATAGTTTTCGTAGTCTTTCTCCAGCTGCAATTTTATTTGATGGTAGTATCTATTCTTCTGAGACTTAGTCATGTTTTTTATATCACCAGTTGCCAAGTTCGCCGCATTCTTGAACTTGGCAACTGTTGTTTTCCAGTTCTGATTACCAGAGGCATATAAGCATCTTTAAGAAATGTATTTTGGAGTCGGTCGTCGTATTTTAGAGTAGACATGAGGATGTCGAAGTGAAGGGGGGAAACGCCCAAGTTCTGCTCGGCATGCAAGGGAATGTGTCCGAAGAGAAGATCCGAAGGCCATTTTACAAAATTTTAGTTGAATTTGTTCTGAATGTGTTTTATTTAGATACAACGTTCCATGCACCATGCACACTCTACAGTTCGAACGCACGGACTGATAATATAGGCCAATATCATCTGTAGCGATAACTTTGTAATGTTGCAGCAATATTTGTGTTTGACTAACTTTTTCTTTCTTTGTTTCAACGATTTTCGTTTACTATCTACAATTTAAATGTTGTCAGTGTCTAATATGTAATATTTTAACAACAATATGTTTATTGCACGACTCGTAAAACGGTACGACCGTACAAGTATGGCAAACAGTATAATTACTATGGTACAAAAGCAACGTTGAAATTATTAGTTAGTGTGAGTTTAACCAACAGTGTTGGTTAGTAGTAATTCTAGAAAAATTCTTGAACAGAACATGGAGCTGTAAGCATGTTGATGTGGAAAATTTAGAAGGCTATTTGTTACATTTTTCTTATACCACTTGACCACTCTATACTTATGTATTATACTTATGTTTGACCATATAAATGTAAGCAAAAACTGTCGACCTGAAAAAGCAATTGTGTACAGAATTGCACATCTACAAAAATGTGTATCAGAGGTACAATTTTTCCACACAAACTGTGTATCATAGCTATTTGTTACAGCGATTGGTGAAACTACACTCAGATAATAGAGTTACATGTACATAAATATTTACCCGTAACAATAATAATGAAGCTAAGAAGTGACCAGCCGGTTTTTGATGGAGGCTGAGCCTGTTCTGTTCATCTCATGGCAACTTTTGGATACTTCGAAACATTTTTTTGCAATCACATTTTACAGTTAACGGCTACTTCGTTTAATTTTCTATACAATTTTGTTTATCATATGCTACTGCTAATATATACTTTGTTTATTTCGTATGCTAATTTCTGTAACAAAATTGTCCTCTTTCTTTTCATGATTAAATATAACGTAAATATTTGTGACGCGTTTTGATTGATATATTTAATTATTTAGTTATTCTTTCATTGCCACATTAACGTTTTATTTCTGTTCCCTTTCATGTACTGCCTCTCCTACTGGCGGACGAGGACACACTGTACTGTTGCATTATTGTTTTTTTTTTTTGGTTCTTGTTTTTATATAAATGCTTGTTCACGCTCTTTTCCTAACAATTTTGTATAGCCACATCCTAAAAAAGTTCATTTGACAAATCTTTTCTTCAAGAGGAAATTACATTTGAAAAAGAAGTCATTTAGAGGAATTTAGTACGGATATCCCATTTTCAAATGCAGTTTCCTTAAGGGCGAAACTCTGCTATTAATTCACTAAATACACGAAACCACACACACACATCCACCCACGGCACGTCAGTAGTATATATAACCCTTTTCGAGCCTTATTGACCTACTTTTTTGTTCCCCCCTGGGGCGTATTTGGGGCGGAACTGTGGCTGGGTTTCCCAGGGGAGTTCCCCAGTGGGGGTATCCCATGACGATCACGTGACCAAGGCATGTCTAGACTTGTTGGTGTGTGTTGATGCGGCGTGTGGGTACAAAATGGCGGCGTGTGGGTACAAGATGGCGGCGTGTGGGTACAAGATGGCGGCGTGTGGGTACAAGATGGCGTTCTGTGGGTACAAGATGGCGGCGTGTGGGTACAAGATGGCGGCGTGTGGGTACAAGATGGCGGCGTGTGGGTACAAGATGGCGGCGTGTGGGTACAAGATGGCGGCGTGTGGGTACAAGATGGCGGCGTGTGGGTACAAGATGGCGGTGTGTGGGTACAAGATGGCGGCGTGTGGGTACAAGATGGCGGTGTGTGGGTACAAGATGGCGGTGTGTGGGTACAAGATGGCGGCGTGTGGGTACAAGATGGCGGCGTGTGGCTAAAAAATGGCATTATACATACATGTACATTGATGCGTGTTAGATGTAACGTCTCTCCGATACATACATGTACATTGATGCGTGTTTGATGTAACAAAGGTGTGTGGGTACAAGATGGCGCCGTGTGGGTACAAGATGGCGGCGTGTGGGTACAAGATGGCGGTGTGTGGGTACAAGATGGCGGCGTGTGGGTACAAGATGGCGGCGTGTGGGTACAAGATGGCGTTCTGTGGGTACAAGATGGCGGCGTGTGGGTACAAGATGGCGGCGTGTGGGTACAAGATGGCGGCGTGTGGGTACAAGATAGCGGCGTGTGGGTACAAGATGGCGGCGTGTGGGTACAAAATGGCATTATGCATACATGTACATTGATACGTGTTAGATGTAACGTCTCTCCGATATTATACATACATGTACATTGATGCGTGTTACATGTAACGTCTCTCCGATACATACATGTACATTGATGCGTGTTTGATGTAACAAAGGCGTGTGGATACAAGATGGCGGCGTGTGGGTACAAGATGGCGGCGTGTGGGTACAAGATGGCGGCGTGTGTGGGTACAAGATGGCGTGTGTGGGTACAAGATGGCGGCATGTGGGTACAAGATGGCGGCGTGTGGGTACAAGATGGCGGTGTGTGGAGTACAAGATGGCGGCGTGTGGGTACAAGATGGCGGCGTGTGGATAAAAGATGGCGGCGTGTGGGTAGAAGATGGCGGCGTGTGGGTACAAGATGGCGGCGTGTGGGTACAAAATGGCGACTGGTACAAGATGGCGGCGTGTGGGTACAAGATGGCGGCGAGTGGGTACAAAATGGCGGCTGGTACAAGATGGCGGCGTGTGGGTACAAGATGGCGGCGTGTGGGTACAAGATGGCGGCGTGTGGGTACAAGATGGCGGACTGTAGAAAAACGTATAAAAGGAGGCGATTTTTAGTGGTTGGGTGTATTCATTGCACTACCTTACGGAGCACTCTGACTTACCTGACCAGCCTGCCTGCCTGACCAGCCTGACCTGCCTGTTTGCCTGCCTGACCTCTAGCCAGCCTGCCTGTTTGCCAGCCTGCTGACCGATTCATTGTCAAAATCGGCTCTATTTTACAGGAGTATATACGATCAGGATGAGGCGACGTGACCGATCGAGATCTCCCTTGGCGCGTGAGAATGTGAGAGGCGAACACGACTTTCCTGAGGATCCAGCTGTGCCTCCCGCTGACGCCTTGCCAGAAGACCACCCTGTGAGTGACATCTATCGTTGGACCCATTGGAATGGGCCCGATTGCAGCGGCCCAACACCAAATGGATTGTGGAAATGGTCACCAACGTGACATTTTTCGTGACCAAAATGAGAGATCATCCTATCGGTGCTCCTGTCATTCTTCCAGCTTGGCTGCTCAATCGAAAAGGACTGTATGCATTAACCGGAGGAAAAAATGGACCCTACAAAGACCAGAAATGTCTGTTCCGGTGTTTGGCCATTCATTTGAACGAATGTCATCCCAAGACTTGTGATAGAGTGGCCAATATCTATTGGAGACAATATTTAGAGGAACAAGACCTAGATCCGCGGCAGTTCCGGGGAGTCCCATTCAAGAATTTGGATGTCGTGGAGTCACTGTTCAACGTCAATATCTTTGTGTACCGTTTACTACGGGAAGAGAAGGAGGATGAGGAGGAGGATCATGACACATTTGTGGCTGAATTGGTGCATCGGTCTTCAGAACGGTATGCTTCCACCATGAAAGTCAACATCTTCGACGACGGCGGGGTGAATCATTTTTCCCTGATCTACAATATGAGCCAGTACGCCCAGTCTTACAGTTGTGACCAATGCCATCGGGTGTTTAAACATTCTCGGGACTTACATCGCCACGAGAAGATTTGTGACCACACTGTCAAGCGAAAATTTCCTGGCGGTGTGTATCATAATACGCCTACTATTTTCGAGGAACTGGCCGATGAGGGTCTGATCATCCGTTATTTTCCCTACCGGGCGTGTTACGATTTTGAGGCCCTGTTGGAGCCCATGGACATCTTTTCAGCGAAAACGCAGTGGACGCAGCGCCATATTCCCCTGAGTGTGAGTATTTCCAGCAACGTACCTGGCTATGACGCTGTACCGGTGTGTTTCGTGTCCACCGGGGATTCCCATGAGTTGATCAGCCGCATGATGGCGTATTTAGAGGAAGTCAGTGCGGTCAGTACGGAATTGTTGGTGTCCAAGTTCCAGGACGTACTGGACCAACTCGACGACCGGATTCCTACACTGGGTGTATCGTTCAGCGACGATGAAGAGTCAGAGATGGAGCATAGTGGTCAAATATTTGACAGAGAAGAAATGGAACATAGTGGGCAAATATTTGACAGAGAGGAAATGGAGCACAGTGGGAAAATATTTGACAGACAGGAAATGGAACACAGTGGGCAAGACATTCAACTGCAGGATGTCCCTTTACCTAAACCGTATGCGGAGAAATTGAAAATCCGCTTCCTGCAATACTTAGGCCAGTTACCGGTGCTCGGATTCAACTCGGGGAGATACGATCTCAACATGGTGAAGGAATTTCTCTACCCTTACTTGGCCCAGTCCGATACCATCAAGTCCGTCATCAAAAAGATCAACAACCACATGGCCCTCACCACCACATCACTCCATTTCCTGGATGTACGGAACTACTTAGCTCCCAATTATAGCTACGATCAGTGGGTGAAGGCCTATGACTGTGCACAAACCAAAGGGAAGTTCCCTTACACCAACATATCGACGCTCGACCGCTTGGAGGAAACACAGTTGCCACCCTGGGACGCGTTCTATGACGATCTCAAGCAAGTGGAATGTTCGGAAGACACGTACCAGGAACTACAGCAGGTATGAACACATGCAGACCTTGCGAGATTTCTTGATGTGGTATAACAACTTAGATGTGGTCCCTTTCCTCGAAGCGGCCGAGAAAATGGTTCAACTGTTCTGGCATCAAATGCACGTGGACATCTTCAAGGAGTGTTTGAGTTTACCGGGTCTCGCGCTTCGCCATCTCTTCCAAGAGTGTCCTACCTACTTCTCGCTGATACAACAAAAAGATGAGGACATGTACGATTGTTTAAAACAGAACATCGTCGGCGGACCTAGCCTTATTTTTCACCGCTACCATGAGAAGGATGTCACTACTCTTCCCGGTGGGAAACCCTGTGCCAAAATCATTGGGTTTGACGCCAATGCCCTGTACCTGTGGTCTCTCGCCCAACCCATGCCCAGCGGGCATTATACGCGCTGGTTGGCAGACGGTCAACATTTCACACCTCAACGTACGCCGTACAAACATCTCGCCGACCAGTGGTTGGATTGGGAAGCCGATCGACGGGGAATTTATATACGCCATCAGACCAACGCCACAGAGAAGCGCATAGGAGATCGACTCCCCGTCGATGGGTTTGCCCTTGTACAAGGAACACCGACCGTATTTCAATTGTATGGGTGTTACTGGCACGGCCACCAATGTCCTTTCAGCGCTGGACGCTTCAACGAACGACGTGGGAAATCGGCAGAAGAATTACGAGCAGAAGTGGTGAAGAATGGAGATTACGTCAAAGAGTTGGGGTACGATCTTATCGAACTGTGGGAGTGTGAATTTCACACCATGTGTCAGGCCCTCCCACACTTACGCGACTTCCTTAAAGCGCGCGAGTACCCGCTCAGTCGCCGACCACTCTTGACCCTGCCACAGCTTTTCGACGCCGTTCGTTCCGGGACCCTGTATGGATTTGTCGAATGTGATCTGCATGTTCCCGACCATCTCAAGCCACTCTTCGCCCAGCGCCCGCCTATCTTCAAGAACACGCTGGTGGGTCGGGCTGACATTGGAGAGACCATGGGCGCCTATGCTGAGGAACATGACGTATTGAAACAACCTCGTCGAATGTTG
The DNA here is from genome assembly GCA_036873755.1 of Hanleya hanleyi. Classification (NCBI taxonomy): domain Eukaryota; kingdom Metazoa; phylum Mollusca; class Polyplacophora; order Lepidopleurida; family Hanleyidae; genus Hanleya; species Hanleya hanleyi. Next base: position 20,992 of record JAVTVY010054518.1, on the reverse strand, counting down.
ATTGGGAGTATGTGGGCAGAGGAAATCTTGCTGGATACCCCTCTGCTACAGTGGTACATGAGCCATGGCCTCGAAGTGACGCGCGTGTACCAAATCCTTCAGTACGTACCCCACGCCTGTTTCGCGCGGAATGCCGACATCGTCACGTCTGCCCGTCGTCAAGGGGATCAAGATCCTAGTCAGGCCATTATCGGTGAATCTTGGAAATTGACAGGCAATGGTTACTATGGAAAAACGGTCACCAACCAAGACAAGCACGTCAACGTCAATATCTGTACTACACCACAAGCCCGCAAAAAGATCAACTCGCCTCTGTTTCGGTCCGTCGACGTCATCGATGATGATACCTATGAAATCTCTTCAGCCAAAAGGGTCATTCGTTACAACCTGCCCCTCCAAATTGGATGTATGGTATACCAGGTGGCCAAACTGAGGATGCTCCAGTTTTTATATGATTTCATGGGTGTGTATTTTAATCCATCCGATTGGCAACTCATGGAAATGGACACGGACTCTGCCTACATGGCCGTCTCTAATGCGGATTGGGAGTCCCTGGTGAAACCTGAGATACGCGCACAGTATGAGGTGGAACGGGACCAGTGGCTACCTCGACGTGACCATTACCAGTACGACAAGCGGACGCCGGGCCGCTTCAAGCTGGAGTGGAGTAGAGATGCCATGATCGCCCTGTCGTCCAAGACCTACTTCTGTTACGGTGGAAATGGAAACAATAAGTTCAGTTGCAAAGGGGTGAACCGGCGTGACCCCAACATCGACAAAGCCTTGTACCTGGACGTGCTCCAAAGCCAGACCAGTGCGAGTGGCACTAACCGAGGATTCCGGGTCGTCGACCACCAGATGCGAACCTACATCCAGAAACGAGATGCCTTCACATTTTTCTACCCGAAACGTAAAGTTCTTCCCGATGGCATCAGTACCACTTACCTGGACTTGTGAACATATATTATCTTATACCCGGACTTGTGAATTCTAATGGACATACATATTTGGACTCTAAATTACTCTCTATATACATTACACCATGAACTTGTTTGTCATTCTTTTGAATAAGTACTCGATATACGTCAGTTCGATGACTCGGTTTAACTGTTATATACTCCACTGTGATTTCTCTCTCTATACATACGTTCACCTCAATTCTTGTTTGCAACGTTCTTATATACTTGTACATACATTCTTGTTCACTTGTTCACCTTAATAAATATTCGAACTTCACTTGGGTTTTCATGAAGTGTTTTATTGAACACCACCACCACCGAAACATTCGTACTAACCATGCTCCGAGCAGGTTATATCATGGTCTTAACACCTATGTTGGGTTTCTGGGTATTGATGGGTCACATCCCGAGCACTGAAAGAGTTCCAAATGTTTCCTTAGACGTCCGGATGTTCAACCTCCGGGACCTTTTCACCGGCCTGGCCCGCCCTGGCCGCAGCGCGCGCGCGGGGGTTCTCCGGAAGTGCGCGTCATCACCGGCAGTGTGCGCGCGGGTCAAAAGGTCAAAGAAAAGGGGATTGTAAATTAACCTGGGAAGGATAGGCAGTTCCATCTGGACCAATCAGCGGTCGAGAAAAAAGAGCCAATTTTTCCATATTTAAAAATACATAGAACTTATAGTCATAAACTTAATCTATACGTGTTGGACGAGTCTTCACTCACCGCATACACGCACCTCAATGAAATGCCCGCTCCACACCTAGACCAAAACACGTACTTGGTCTGTGGGCTGATTTCATTGACTCTCTATTTTACTATAGTGCTCTTGCATTCTAACATTGATGGGTTACATTTTGGCCCCATCCTACACCACTGATTTCAGTTTGACTGAATCTACACATTGGGCATTTATGCATTATGAATAATTACAACACATATAAGGGAAGTGGGAAGAGGTGCCGACATACTGACTGCGTCACATGACTTCACAGAATAGTCATCTGGTTAACCTATTCTAAAGCACATACCAAGAATCTAACGATTAGTGATATGTGTTGTATCTCAGGTACGCAAGACAGGGTTTTTTGGTGAGATCTCATTTTTTTTATTCAGTAACAACAACAACGTGAGAACAACCACGTGAGAACTGAAGCCCAGAACAAGGGGCTGTACATTGAAAGAACTGAAGCCCAGAACAGGGGGCGTGTGTACATTGAAAGAATTCAAGCCCAGAACGGGACTTGTACATTGAAATGATGGGCGGCCCAGTCATATACGAATACATCTCGGTCCTCAGCCTTGGGGTACTCGTCAAACATCTGTACGATGGTAGATAAGGTCCTTCCCCGGCATCGATGGTACAGGTAAAACAAGCAATATTGTCCGCACACCATACTGTCCAAGTTTTGCAACGTTTTAGTATTCCAACACCACGTCTCTGTGCCTTGATCCATGAAGTCTGTTAAATCGGCATGGAGGGGTGGTAGGCCGTACGGATCAAAGTATTCGCCCTGCTCTTCTGTCAAGTACACGGCCACCCAGTGTTGACCGGGTCGATCCATCGGGTCTGTATTCAGGACGTAAGCAGCAGGATACACACGGTCTAATGGGAACACATCTCGGGCGAACACTCCTTGAAACACCATACGTGTTCCTGGGTCAGTCTCCAGCACGTTGCTTATCTGGTCTGTATCCATGTTAGGTGGCGTAATCACACAGGACGTTACGGCTTTTATCGATTTGAATAATGTTGTCAAACTCAGCGTAGCAGATCACATTGATGGTTTTCGGTAAAGGCGTAAGTTGCCTTTCTTGACGAGACTCAGTTGATGATCGTTGTCTAAGGTGGGGGTCAGATCAAAACAGAACAATGTGTATCCTTTGCCGAAATCGTCTCGACTGATCATATTTCCCTCGTCTTGGTTGATTTGGCCGGTTGCTGTGAAGAGGTTCAGATAGCTCCGGATGTAATTGTCCGTTCCGAAATTAGGTTGTAAAGGCCGTGCCGGTACCTGTTGGCCATCCACATGCAGGGCCACGAAATTGATGTTGAACGCTTTTAGGTTGAACGGATTCCTCGAGAGAGTCCCATTATAACTGACGTTCTCCACACAGGCTAGGGTTAAACGCTTGGGCAAATCCCCCAGGAACAGGTTTTCTTGATTGACAATCATATTGCCTTTAGGAACGGAAAAGACCTTGGTCTGCACTCGTCGAATCGGGTAGGTTTTTTCTCCAAGGCTCTGATGTGCCCCAACTGTACACCTGGGCTGGGTTTCACTTTGCGTACAAACAGACTTGCTTCTTGGATGACAATGTTATACTCGAGGTCCTCATTCGGGGCCATCAAGGCAAACGCAGGCGTTGCGCGCACTAGTCGTATTTTGACAGGTACTCCATTCAAGAGGTATCGGTCCTGCATGAATAAGTCCGCATGCAGACGTCCCATCATATCGACCGATTCACTCTCTGCTGTGAAATTCACTCTCTCCGTGTAGCCGTCATTATCAGGACTCGCTTCCATCTTGCCTGGGGTATCTCGGTAGAACAACGGGGCTGTCAAATACGACTTTTTAGCGTCACGCCCGTAGGATAACAGTGTTTCGATGTAGGCTCGGTACGGGTACGTGTTCGTCGAGGCGCTCACCAGTTTATCACTCAGGGCTATATCCACTTGCTGGAATAGCGAATGAAGCCAGAGATTCACTGGACCCACGGGTGCATCTGCTTTCAGGACTGTCCCATTTTTATTGGTGATTTTAGCTTTCACATATAGGTACGTATGGGCTAAATCCAGGTAGGTCGTATCTGCGTTGGTGATGGTGAATTCAATGGGGCCTGTGGCTGTAATGCTGAAAAGGGGCAGATGTTCCACCCACTGACCCTCTTCGGCACTGGTCTGAGTAGGTGGGACGGTCCATAAATCAAATTCACTGTTGGTAGAAGGACACGACTCGGCATGGATGAAACCCATCTTTAAGAAAAGATATCCTTGGTCTTCGATGTGCGTCGTCGCTGGGTCGGTCGTCGACTGGTGCGTGGTCTCGGTGGTGCAGGTCTTTTATTCCCTACGGTGCGTTGTGCTTTGGTGACCAAGACGCCTCCTGCTTCCTTGGCGCGACGTTTCAGTGCTTCTTTGGGTGCCGCACCGCCCAAGACATCACCCGCGACTTGCAGTCCACTGCGCACCGCTTGTTTGCCGATCGCTTTGACCCCACGCGTCACCAAGGGCAGGAACGTTTTGACGATGCTCCCGAGTATGTTCCCCAGCCCATGTCCCCGTTGCATGCGTGTACCTGCAAAGCTACCTGGAAAGCTACCCCGGCCTGTTTGGTGTAATGATCGACGTAACTGGCTGTATGGCATTTATAAGGCACCTTCATTATGCAAAGTGAACCGCTCGGACTTGACGGAAATGAAGTGTCAGCACCACTTTCCCACGCTCGAATGCAATCGGTTGACCGGTGTCGTCTCTTATATCGATGACGATGGAGCTAATATCGGTCTGACTGACCGGTAGATACACAATATGCCTGAAACTGTGGGTGACTTGAGCTCCATACTTGCCTTTCACCGGGCAGACGTGCAGTAGAGGTACGTTGCTGTCGCCGACAATGTGTGCATCGACCACGTCCGAGTAGACGTACAGGCCATACATACCACCACGCATGTCCATCGGGATGTGGCCTATCTCGCCGGTGGGGCCAGCGTACCCCTGGTAATTGAAACCCAGCATTTGCTGTAGGGTAGGACTGAGTTCGACACTCACGTTGGGGCTGAGCGTGAGACTGGCCTTGTCGTTGTGTGCGTTGTAATCGAAGTCCACATGATTTTTGAAAGGGAAAGATTTGATGGGTTTTGAAGTATTCGTGACGTCTCGTAGAGACTTATAATGCATCAGACTTCTCAGTCCACCCATGAACTCCTTGGGGCTATCGTATTGACCTTCGGGTAGTTTGAGTCGAGTTTCTTGACCTTCGTAGGTCACCTCGTACCATACTTCATTGGCTCGCACGTTGTACCACGAGAAAGGATATTGGATATCCACGAGTCCACATTCCCAGCGTCCAGGTAAATGCAACAGTTGTGGTAACTGGGTCACGTACTTGGCCAAGGTGTTGTCAGGAAACACATCAGCCGAGCTGTTACTGGGTAGGGTGAGGTAAAACATGATGACTGAGCTGTCCTGCTGCTGCTGTTGGTTTTAATACTTCTCCCAGCCCTTGGGCGCTAATCGTCGTGATGGTCGCGGTGACTTAGCTCTTGGTGGTTGCAGGGGGTGGCGTGGTCAAAGGGGTGAAAACGTAGGTGCCCGCCGTGGTGGTGATTTGGGGGGTGACTACGGTTCCCAAGGTTCTGGTGGTGTACTCACATTCTGCATAAAGGCCCAGCGCTCGGGGTTCCCCACCAATTCCTGTGGTACATGCATGTCTTTCAAGCCTTGAGCGAAGACCTCCCATCCTTGAGGATCCGTGTGCGACCTGCGTTGACGCATCAGGTCATTCACTAAATCCGTCATGTGGGTCCCGGGGACCACCTGATTCTGTACCAGGAGTTCGCCTTTATCATTCCAAGTCATGTTAGGATTCTGTTTCATCCGTTGTAATACCAGGCCAGCTTGTTTCTTGAACGATGCAGGTACACTCTTCAGGACTTCGTCTTCGACCCACTGTGGAGCTGTGGAAGGTACCCCACCCGGCTGTTGGAGCGGTGCTGAGGTCGGTGGTGTGTCGCGTGGTGGTGGTGGTGGTGGAGCTGGGGTAGAGAGGGTTTTGTATTGGTCCATGAACGTCATGTACCGCTGAAGCGTCTCATTGTACTGTTGTACTTTCTCACTGTTGCTTAACCCCGGTCGTTGTAAGATCTGACGCATCTCTTCATCGAGGGTGTTTATCGTCTTCACCGTAGAAGGCACGGGGTACGGTGATTGGAGGTTTTGAAGGAGCCGAGGTTCGACGAGGACCATTTTTTTCGTGCGGTTCATTGTCGGCCGAAGAGTCCACCCAATACTGGACCCAACACTGAAGCGGCCAACGGTGCTAAGATGGCCCCGAGAAAGCCGCCTTTCTGTAACACCTTTTTCTTTTGTGTTTGAGAAACTCGCTTCTTGACTAAGGTTCTTAGACCTGTCTTATGCTTGGTCAACTTCGCCTTCTGAGCCGGAGCCAGTGGTACGTTGCCTTTTAAGATATTGAGTCCAATCTCGCACAGACAGCACACGAGAGCAGGGTCTGCACCGCGTACAATGGTTCGAACCAACTCGGGTGGGGCCGTCTTCAATACACGGAGCGTGGGAGCGTGCTTCCGTACTCGCGCAGACATCCTGTACAACTAATGCCAGAACCCACAACCCTACCCTTTTTATCTATCACAGAGACAAAGTCAACCCTGCTGTGGTATTCATTCTTTTTTCTTATCCCCATCATCAAACACACACACCCCAGCTGGGGGAGCCACTGTGGGTGTGTTTACATTATTTTTGCATGTACACGTGGTGAGTCTCTCCGGGAAAGATGCCGGTCCGCAGTCGAAGATGTTCGGGGGTGGCTTGCTTGAGGTCGAAGAGCATATACCCGTGCTGAGGGGTTGTGGCATCTTTAAAGGCTTCCAACGCAAACGGTGTGCGGCCGGGATACATCTGTCTCGCCAGGTGCAGCAGTTGAGTGGTATCTCTCGGGTTTTTGAAGACCACCAGGTAGTGGGCATTTAAGCTGATGTTCCGATGTTCTTTGTTTTTAACTGAACAGATTCTGCACAATGTAGATGATGCTGAGCCGTCGATGATGGCTGCCTTTGGTAAAGAGTTGGGTGACCCGCGCATCCGTCTCCGCCATGAGATCATCCAGAACCACCAAGGTGTCGGGTTCCAAATCGGCCAGGTTGGGTAGGCCTTCCACAAACGTGATGTGGGGCATTGCTGCATACGCTTCCTGCCATTCTCCGTAACACCACACGACTCTGGCAATGGGTGGAGTGATCATGCTGTCGGCGTGTTGAAGGAGCTTCCTGACGAAGTGCGTTTTGCCGGAGCCCGTCGGTCCTGCGATGACGCAAGTGAAGGGATGCTGCCAACGGTGGTCCATGGTTGGAGGTGTATCCGCTGTCGTGGTAACCCGCTCTTGTAAATTTGGTACGAGTGAACTGGAGTGGTGGTGGGTACAACGTCGGTCGTCGTTGTCTGTTCACTGTCAGGGATGATGATGGTGGTGGGTACAACGTCGGTCGTCGTTGTCGGTTCACTGTGAGGGATGAAATCCGGTGGGTTTTCACACGTAGTAGGTGTACTTGGTGTAGGTGTGGAGCTTGGTATGGAGCTTGACGTGGCTTGTACACGGGGTGTGGTGGTGGTGGTGACTGGGCTCGATACGACTGGTGCTCTCTGTAGACCGGTTTCACTGATGGCTGGTGTTCTCAGTTGGTTAAGTAACGTGCTGACATAGGCTACGTCGTAAACACACCTCCGTACAACACACTCAGCAGGGTTAGCACTATCACCCCAAAGCCCACTTGCGCTTTGCGCGTTTTGGAAGACGCTGTGTTCAGAGACGGTTGCACCGTGTTCATGGTCGACCGTGGAATGAAGGATGACGGCAGTGGTGTCTGGCTTTATAGTCGTTTCACCTGGTTGGCAGCGATCCAGGAATTGAAGGAACTGGGCCAGCCTTGCCATTTGACGAAATGAAACAGTTTGCCACGTCGACGTTCCGTTTTCAAAATCTGCTCCACCGTGTAGTAGTCTTGCTGTGTTTTTACGACAGGCTGTAATTCCGTCTCGTAAAACGTGCCTAGCAACGGTTCCCCTTGAAGATCTTCCAGTTCATAGACTCGCCGCTGTCGGGGTAGGCGCCGTTTAATCAGGAAGTGCTCATCGCTCCAGTTGGGCAAGTAACTTTTCTCGAACTTGCCCTTGACTTTACTGATCCGTACAGGGTCCCCGACCTTGAACACCGCCTTCGGTGCTCGTTGCGATTGCATGGGGTAGAAGACACGCCGGACTTGGGCTTCATTGCGTTGGGTCACGGTAATGGGGGCTCTCTGTATACTTCGATGATAGGCTCGATTGTAACCCCTCACAAGTTTCGGGAGAACATCGATGTACTGTCTTGTATTCTTATAGGTGAAATATTTATACATGCGACCTTTGAATGTCCTGTTGAACCTTTCCACCACGGACGCCTTGGTCTCGTTGTACGTATGGAAGAAATAGACCTTCTGTTTCTTGAGAAAGGCTTGGAACGGTCTGTTGAGGAATTCCGTGCCTTCGTCGGTTTGCAAATACAAAGGTTTGCGCCCGGTCTTCAAGATGTCTTTGAACGCCGCTATGAGATTCGCCCCCGTTTTCGTCCGGATGGGTACCACCCACGCATACTTCGATAGGATATCGATGCACGACAAGATATACCGATTCCCATCATTGTGTTTGGCAAAGGCGCTCATATCGACCAAATCCGCTTGCCACTGGGCATCTATTCCTCCCACGATGACCCGGTTCCGTAGAAAATGGCGACGGACAGCTCGATGTAAGGTATAGGTGTCTTGTTTTCTTAACCAATCTCGGACTTGAGCACGTTGTATCCCCGCTCGATAGAGAGCCGACAATGCACTATAGGCCGCCGGACTGTCGGGACTGTAGTATAAGTTATCCAACACCTTCTCCCAGCGCTTCATGGTGACACAATGATGATGGACCCGGAGAGTATGGTTTATTTATAGCAAGTTTCTACCACCGTTGTGTTGGTTGACTCAGTTCAGCCGGATAGTCTATAGCCTCGTCGTCTGGTTCATGACTAGACAGTTGCTCATTGGGTTCAGCCAGCGCGTCCTCAATAGCACGAGCCCACCCCAACTGGTCTGATGACCGTTCGTCCGGTGTAAAGAGCTGGTCCACAATAGGCACCACTTTCTCCAAGGCTGTCCACAGATCAGGGTCTAGGGTGAGGCTTTGCGTAGAATCGTGGTAACGTCCCACACGGGCAAGAAGGGTCCACGGTGCACGTAGTTGGCGTTCTCACTGTGTCTGACCCTCGTATTTATAGTCAGGTCCCACTGTCAATACCACAGCGCCAGGGTCAATAGGGCACAGACTATTGTGAGGCCAATCAGCCGTCGCTGGTTCCGGCGTGAGCGCTCGTGGTCCATAGCCCGAGCATCCCGGATGGCTGTGATAGTCCAGTAGTGGTGAGTGATGGCACACCTCTCCATCGAGTGCACTCTGTCGAGGACCGCTTCTGTGAACTCGTTCAGGATCTGGCGTCGCCCCTCGTTGTCGTCGCCATCTGCAAACAAGGACCGAACCACTGCTCGGTAACCCGTGAATGAACTGACCACGGTCGCATGCTGTAAAATGCGAACCGCATAGGGCTCGGTCTCCGTCATGGCTCTGCGACCGTAGATAGGCCAAAGAATGCAGCAAACCCCTAAAAATTTCCCCCTTTTATACGTTTTTTTTCGTGACATTCGGGTGTTTTCGGGAATCTCCGTGACATCTTCGGGAATCTCCGTGACTCTTCGGTCACCTCATTGGGAAAAATGGCGGATTCAATGGCCGTCACGGATTTTTAGACGGCCATGTTGGAAAAAATGGCGGATTTTTAAAAATGGCCGTCTAAAAACGGATTTTTAGACGGCCATGTTGGAACATGGCCCACTAGGCCGCCATTGTGGGGAAAAACCCCAGTACATCAACACACACCAACAAGTCTAGACATGTACCAATGGTCACGTGATCGTCATGGGAAACCCCCACAGACAGGTCAATACATGTTCACAGGGCAAATTTTACCCGGGGGGAACAAAAAAGTAGGTCAATGCGCGCTGTAATCCCCTTTATATACTACTCACGTCATGGGCATATATATCATGTGGTCAACATAGAGATCTTTGGTCATTTTCACATCCGAAAACGTGCCAAATCACGAGAGTGGCCACAGTTCCTATTATCCTGGACACTGATCAGCCTAGCTAGGACGTCTCTATGTTAGTCGTAAATTGCATCTATAGTCCTATAATCAGTCCAGAAAGTGAATGTAGACGACCGCTGAGAGACGCGGTCTTTGTTCACAAACTAATTAAATACCTTGATGTCCTTCCCTTCGATTATCGTCTTTGATCAATCGGGAACCAAGCAAGGTTCAGGGGCGTCACTAGGATTTTAAAAGGGGGGGTGCGAATGTTTTTCATTTCCAAGGGCGGATCTAGCGAAAGTTCATAGGTGGATCGACTATCACAGCACAACAGGCGAGGGTCGAGGGGCCGACTAGGCCCCGGAAGCTCCGGTGTCCTATATCGCCGGAGATGGGTTCTAAGCGTTTTCCGGGATATAAATCTGAACATAATATATGCAGATTTATGATTCTATTTTCACGTTTGTTTCGCATTTATAAGCACACATTCATGTTGAAAAAAACCCCCTCGTGCCTGAATCCATTTGACTTTCTAGTTATATTTAATACATACAAAACGATGACCTTTACGTCATGGAACATTAGAAACCAATACGTGTACCTATATGACTGATTTACACAAAGCTTAAATAAGCGAATCCTGTCAGACCAACAGGCGATGGTGAAGGGACCGCCTAGGCCCCGGAAGCTCCGGGGTCCTAGGTCCTACGCGTTTCCCGGAAATAAATTTGAAAATAATGTATGTAGCTTTAAGGTTCTGTTTTCACTTTTGCTTCCCATAAGCACGCATCGATATTGAAAAATATCACACATTATGCCGGACTCCATTTGACTTTCTGAATTAACATACAAAACAGGCCTATAGCTAACGCGTAATTACGAGATACAGGTTTAGAAAAAATTTCACCATGGACCCTAGACGCTTCCGTATTTAACAAACTACGTTTGTGTCAGTACATATACATACTGAAACCCCAACTTAAATAGTACGCTCACAAACCATATGAACAGATGATGGTCTGTTTAATACACTTATACTCTAATTACATGATCCACGTTCGTTTATTTTACATACGTGCCCCCTTGATTTCCTGCATGTTGGCGTAGTTTAATACTAAACTGGGGGTTTTGATATCTTATGTAACGAAAGTGCAGAATGACGACCCCTTGGGATCCCCTTTAATAAATCACTGCTGGTGTTTGATATGTGACTATATGTGAAATCGAAAGTGACATTGTGTTTACGTGTGCGGTTCACTTACCTGATGGAATTCAACGCTGTGATTTTCCTAGAATGAACTATAATAATCCGGGAGACAGACAATGCCTCGAAATCCCGGTGAAGTTATCTCAAACGATCAGTCGGGACGGGAAAAGGGACTCTGTTGAGCTCGCTTGCTTCGCTGTAGATGACGTCAGTCAGGAATCCGGAAGTCGGTTTCAGAGAATATGCAGATGAGGGACAGTGAACTTTGCGGTCGTCGTGTGAATTAACTAGAGGGAGTTGGAAGCTGAGATTTACCAGTTACGTCCGTTATGAATTATGGTTTGTTCCTCCATAGCCATATTTATCCAGCGAAGTCCAGATAAACTGATCGGGGGGAAGTGTGATTCTTTGACAATAAAGAGGGCGCTGGCATCGTCGACTTGTTTCTACCTTTATCTGCAGGAGAACGTTCTGTTTCTACCTTTATCCGCAGAAGAGCGGTAGCCCTAAATAAGCCGGACTCCCGCTGAAACGACAGAGACCAGCAGAAACTTCGAGGTGAGAACACGCACGATCTATTGGGGAGAAGAAATCTAATACATTGCCGGGCCGGAGAAGGGCCGCGATCAGGCCGCTGAATTTGTGCCGCCGCCGGGCCGGGACCAGGCCGCCGAATTGAAGAAGTGCCGCCGCCGAATCCTATAGCATCATTGCATACATTTACACTCACTTACACGTCCGGGCTGTGTTTACTCTACTTCGATCTCTACCTATCTCAACCGTATCGCACAGTTGTGTGGGTATTGCGCTGGGAGTTAGAGTATAGACACTTATCGTCAACGGTTGTTCCTATCTCTACTGCACGGTAGTGCAGGCTCAGCTCTGGGAATTAACTAACGGCGTTAGTGTTGATAGCATGGCCATACCTTTATGGTATCGATTAAGCTGTATCCGGTAGGAGACGCTCGTCTCTGTGAAGAGGGTACAGCTAGGCAAATCATACACAGTTCCTACCTAAACAATTATCCATGCACACACGAACTTAAACACACAATCTACGAGTTGAACTACATTCACGCTAACACCCACAAGCTATAGGTTCGAGCCTATAGCTTGACAAATATACACCTTCCCAGTCAATCGTACGATAAACGATTATTCATTCACGCCTCCATAAGCATATGATCTCTCACCACCCTGTACATATATAATTCACGGCCAATCATAGATTACTACTGTCTTATACAGTAGTATATAAAGGGGGAATCCTTGACCAGATGCCCATCTATTGCGGATGACCATGCAGTAGTATATAAGGAGGCTTCATGGACCAGTTGACCATACAGTAGTATAGAGAGAGGGTTCCTATACCAGGTGCCCATACAGTAGTATAGGAAGAGGGTTACTAGACCAGGTGCCTACCCATCCACCGTGTGTTATCGATGTCCGATCCTATGTGGACCGTGTAGCCGTGAACTCTAGCCTTGATGATTCGTCCTTGTAGCGGGGCCGCGGAGTGAGTCGCCGTGAGCGGGGTCGCTGAAGCCTGGGGGTGTATTCCTACGAGGGGTGCCGTCTGCTGCTGTGGTGAGCCGTGCAGTTGAATAGTCCTGCGGCGTTTCAGAGAGACGGGCCGGTGCCGTAGAAGCCTTTGTACTGTGATAGTACTGTCGTGCCCAGGCCGTCCGCATCCATTGACGGTTATCAACGCTTGGAGGGGCCTAGTCGTGTAAGACGAGACACGACGACGACGAGAAGTCCATACCACCCGAGGGAAGAAGACCGGTGGAAGGAAGACACACGTCGGACATAACCACGGAGGGGCCTAGTCGTGTAAGACGAGACACGACGCAGTGTTCATCCATACGGGAATGAACGAAGACCTGGGGAAGGAAGACAGACGCTGGACCTTACCACGTATATCTGGGGAAGGACGATAGACGCTGGATCCTACTCCAAAGCCCTGGGGAAGGAAGATAGAAGCTGGACCCATCCATGAGAGAACCGGTCGTGACCAGACTGTGGCTGTGACCAGGCCTGCTCGCGAAATAGCTAGGGCTATCTATTTTGTATATATTTTCTATTATATTGAACTTCGGTTAATGATAACTATAAGAGTACAGATAATTCATAGAGTAGGGATCTTCTTTGCAGGGATTGTACGCTACCACGATTTGAATCCTGTATACCTGCTCAAAGAATTATATGTCCGTATTGCATTAATTTGCTTTGGTTGTCATTACAAGTCTTCCTTTCCAACCTCCTTGATCCAGACAAGGTGACAGGTTGAATCGAACTCCCTCGTTGGCCAGGATCAGTGCCCGAGTGCGTTCCCAGTAGCCTGACAGTTTGTCTTGGGGACCCTGCGCACTCTGTGGATCTGAAACATCGATTATCCCACGTATAGAAGTAAAAACGTTTCAACTGGTGGCAGCGGTGGGGTGGCCAACTTCTGGGAGACGAAGGAAAGGAGACCAAGCCTGGCGGATAGCATGGATCCGGACCAGACAACCATGAGTATGGCTGGAGATGTCGGCGCCGAGTTACGACAACCGGGAGCCCGGGGCCAACCATCTGACGGAAGAGGAGCCCGACCGAAATTGTCCACGACGCCGAGTCCACAGGAACGACGTGAGACGGGAAGAGGCGTGGCTTCCGGACGATCAACCACGGCAACACTGGGTTACGAAAATCTTCTTGATTTGTCCACGCAGGAACTAGAATCGGTGCTGTTGGCACCACCGGCTGACCTGACGCCTCAATCTTCAACGGAGATGGCTACCGAAGATCGACTGAGGGTGCGTGAGCCAGAAGACGTGCAGCCTGACGTTGACCTGAGACGAGAGGTAGAAGACCATCGTAGCGCCATCCACGTCTTGTGTACCTCAATGACCTCCATGATGGGACAGATGTCGACGATACTGAGAAATCAAAGTGCCGGTGGCGAGATGACTCAACCGAATGTTGAAGATTACAGTCATTCTGGGCCGGCCGGACTGGAACGGGGTCGAGACGGAGCCGCATCGGGGACGACGTCGAGGCGAGATGAGTCACCGCCAAGAAGACGCCGGGACAAACCACCTTCAGTTTCATGGGACCACCCGTTGCAGGCGTCCACGCCCATGGGGGAACCTAGACGGCCGAAGACGACAATGGTGAAGGCCGATACCTACGATGGTACCACGCCGTGGCGAGACTATCTGGCTCACTTCGGGCACTACGCCGTGATAAATGGGTGGACATACCAACAACAGGTTCAATACCTAGCCGTCGCCTTACGGGGGCCAGCTCAACAAGTATTAACCAGTCTTAAGTCTGCACCGGGCAGTACCGACTACGACCGTCTGAAGGAAGCCCTGGAGAAACGATTTGCCCCTCCGAATCAGATGGACCTGCACAAGTCGCAGCTGAGGTCTAGACACCGTGAGAAGGATGAAGATCTTCCGGGCCTAGCCCAGGCATTGATCCGCCTGACACAGTTGGCTTATCCTGATGCCGGAGACGACATTCAAGATACCCTAGCCAAGGATCAGTTCCTGGACGCCATCGGTGACGAGTTGAGGTTTCAGGTCTGGCAAACTAGGCCTAAAACCTTGGATGCGGCAGTACATGCGGCCGTGGAACTGAAGGCATTCAAGATCTCTCAGCGCCGGAAACCCTGGCCGACAGCCAAGTCAACTGCCCCGGGAGAGGGAGATAAGGCAGCCGCACCCCCTGAAGAGGATGAAACGGAGAATCAACGGTTGAGGGAAGAAGTAAAGAGGCTAATGGAGGTGATTAAGAAGAACAGTGAACCACCAAGACCACAACGGACAGGACGATACCAGTCCAGATGGGGGCATAGACGTGACCGTCAACAACCATACGACAGCCATGATCGTACATCAGGATGCTGGTCATGCGGAAGAGACGGGCATTACCGGGCGAACTGTCCAGAGTTGCGCAGGCCGGATGATCATCAACCCCCAAGACAACCGAAACCTCCACCGAAACCTCCTACGGTGAATAACTCTGGTGAGGCCGGATTGTATCTCCCGGCCAAGATGGGATCCGTAGGATTGTGGTGCTGCGTCGACACGGGTGCATCAGTTTCTCTTCTGAACGTGCGGGTGTACAACCAGCTAAGTCCCCGACTTAGGCCGGCATTGAGAAGTCCCTCCTTTGCGTCCATTCGTATGGCTGATGGTACCTCTATGCCACTACAGGGTGAAGCAGACTTTAAGGTCACGATAGATGGGACTACCCGGACTCAGACGATGATTGTTGTATCACTGACCGTGGATACCCTCCTGGGTTATGATTTCCTGAGTAGCCACTGTACTGCGATTGATACGGAGAAGCATCGAGTGAAGTATGGCGGCCGATATGTCCAGTGTGAGGTCGTAGGGAGCCACGAGTGCCATCGGGTGTCTGTAACGGAGACTTTTACTATCCCAGCTGGAGCTGAGGCAGTGGTGACGGGGACCGTCCGAGGTGCTCTACCGGGAGAGGTTGGCATGGTGGAAAATATCACTGGGTTCACACAGAAGACTGGAACCATGGTGGCCAGAGCCCTGGCCGAAGTTGACCGTGACCATGAAGTTACCTGCGGTTCCTTAACCTGTCCACTGACCCTGCCATAGTACAAGCCGGCACCCTGTGTGGTAGTTTGACTGAAGTGGAGGTAGTGGATAATTCAGCTCCACCTACTGCAGAGCCTTTGAACCAGCATGGTCCAGCCTCTGGTGAAGCAACGGTGCCAACCCCAAGATGTCCACCACACCTACGGGCCTTAGTACAACAGTCCAGTGAGGGATTGGAAGTTGAGAGAGCTTTACCCATTTGTTTGTAATGCTCCAGGAACCTTCGAGCGATTAATGGAGGCAGTTTTGGCAGGCCTCCATTACGAGACGTGCTTAGTGTACCTCGACGACATAATAGTTTTTGGCCGGACCTTCGAGGAGATGATCCAACGACTGGAGGAAGTCTTCCAGAGGCTGCAACAAGACGGCCTGAAATTGAAGCCCTCGAAATGTGTCATCGGGAAACGACAAGTCCTTTACCTGGGTCATATAGTGACGCAAGACGGGATTGGTACCGATCCGGAGAAGATTCGGGCTGTACGAGAGTGGCCGACGCCTGTCTCCCAAACGGATGTCAGAAGTTTTTTTGGGCTGTGTGGGTACTACCGGCGTTTTATACGAGACTTTGCGACTGTAGCAGCCCCTCTTCATCGACTGACGGAGAAGAAGGCGGTATTTATGTGGGATGATACAGCCCAGACGGCGTTCGACCACCTAAGACAGAAGCTGACGACCGCACCTATTGTAAGATATCAGCATCTTACGATAATTGGTTTTCTACAAGTTATTAAGATATCAGCATCTTATGATAATTGGTTTTCTACAAGTTATTCAGGTATAAACATCTTGATATCAGCATCTTATGATAATTAGTTTTCTACAAGTTATTGATGGAATATTAAATATTGCATAGTATTGATGTCATATATGATGCCTGCCTGTAACGTTGCATATTATAGCTATGGCGGGTCGTAATACCCCGGTAAATGTTTTGATTTGTTTGACACTCCAGTGTCCTATTTGCATCGTTGAAATATGGAGGGATGTTTTTGACCCAATTCACAAGTCTGTGTTTCCCAGTTCTCATCATTTAACATGCTGTGAGTGTACTTGATACTCCCGTAATGTTTTCTTTTGTGTTTACGAAATTGCATGTTCATGATTTGAAATGTCCAAACAGTACTGAAAAATATGTTGTTGTATCGGTCCGTCGATGGTATAAATATACAGCCTGATTTACCTAGAGCAGACAATTTTGGAACTCCGTCTCGAGGAAATGTATCAGAAACTTTAGGTCTAAATTTAACGTTTAGGGGCTGTCTTTGTTTGTCATTTGGCCATCGTCTGTACCACCTTTGATGTCAGAAGTCTGGAATAAAATCTTCAACTTCGTAACAACTTGATGACGACTTTCTTGATGGAATTTCTTGAGGCAAAAGATACAGGGCTATGAACTTCTTTCAGACTGCTGTAAAGACCCAGCAGCGAACTCGCAAGCTAGTTCTGGGTACATGTAAAGTTGCCCGGTCGCCCTAACCAAGCCAGGCTATCATCTTACCGGCACAAAAGCCCGGGTTAGAACAATAATATCAACATCTTGACGACCAAAAAGTTTACACTATGTTAATGATGCCAGATTTCCGACAGCCCTTTATCCTGGATACAGATGCCAGCAATTTCGGCATTGGGGCCGTGTTGTCCCAGGAGATCAACGGAGAAGAAAAGGTCGTAACCTATGCCAGCAGGGTGTTGTCCAAGACAGAACGTGCCTACTGTGTGACTAGACGGGAACTTCTGGCCGTCGTGTACTTTGTCAAGTACTGACCATGGGTCCCTGAGGTGGTTAATGCGGTTTAAAGAACCGGAGGGACAATTGGCTCGCTGGATACAAGCCCTCGGAGTCTACGACTTTGAAATCCAGCATCGACCCGGACGGAAGCACGGAAATGCTGACGCCATGAGCCGAATCCCGTGTAAGCAGTGTGGACGATCAGGGTCCGAGGTCCAGAAAGCTGCCCGTGTTACGGAGATTGTACCGCCGACTGCAGACTTCAGTCAAGCTCAGGCCGCGGACCCAGACTTGCAGCCTGTCCTGGAGTGGGTAAAGAAAGGCAGTCGACCCGCCAGGGAGGACATCAGTCAATATGGGCCGGTAACTAAGACCCTGTGGGGTGCCTTCGATCTACTGGAGATGAGTGGAACCTTGCTTGTGCGGAGATGGGTGAATGCTCGGGGAGAAGTGAAACGACGGCTTCTGGTGGTCCCTCACTCCCTCAGACGGAAAGTTTTGAAAGAGTATCATGACAGTGTAACCGGTGGTCACCTTGGGGTGAAGAAAACCTTGGCAAAGGTGAGACAGGCGTACATGTGGCCTGGTCTACAGACCGATGTTCGGCAATGGTGCCGGAGTTGCGACGTTTGCAACCGCAGGAAGTTGGCAGGACGGAAGCCCAGAGGTCCTCATCGCGGTCAGATGACCGGAAGTCCAGGAGACAGAGCAGCTGTTGATATTCTCGGGCCATTGGCGGAAACCTGTCGGGGAAATCGATACGTAGTCGTCATCGGAGACTTTTTCACCCGTTGGGTGGAAGCTGTAGCCTTACCCAATCAGGAAGCCACGACGGTTGCCCAAGCTGTCGTGGACCACTTCGTGACCCGATTTGGCGTACCGATGGCCATCCACTCTGACCAAGGGCGTCAGTTTGAAAGCAGAGTATTCCGGGGGATGTGCCGCATCCTCGGGATAAGGAAAACGAAGACTACACCCTATCACCCCCAGTCGAACGGCATGATTGAACGGTTTAACCGGACCTTAGCCCAGATGTTGCATGCCAGCATTGACCGTCACCCGGACGACTGGGATCTTCACATTCCGTTGGTGCTGATGTCATACCGTGCCACCGTGCATGAGACGACGGGATATTCCCCAAACATGATGGTGTTTGGGAGGGAAATCGCCTTGCCGTCGCACCTGACTTTGGGAGCGCCTCCGAAACAGCAGGTAGAGCCGACACAGTGGGTCGAAGGTCTCCGGGATGGGATGGCTGAGATACACGAGTTTGCCCGAGAGACTACGAAGAAGAGCTTGAGGCGGCAAAAACGTATCTACGATACGAGAGCTTTTCCCCACAAGTACAAGCCTGGTGATCAGGTTTACCTGTATATTTCCGCCACTAAGCGTGGGGAGATCCGGAAATTACGAGACCGGTGGGGAGGGCCTTATACTGTGAAAGAAGCCCTGACTGATGTGACATATCGCATCGCCGACGAGGCTGGTGGCCTCCATATGGTCCATCATGATCTGCTTAAGCCCTTCTACCCCAGAGAGATGTCGGATAGTGAGACCACTGAGTCTACAGAGAATGATGGTGATGTCGAGTCTGAGAACGAGTCGGAGCCCGCGGCAGTCTTTCCATATCCGGTGGAGCATCCAGCCGCAGTGAGATCTCCAGTACCTCGGCAGACGAGAAGTGGGCGGAGAACTCGGCGCCCTAGGAGATTGGCAGACTACGAGGTTGGGTTACCGCCGGATCCTCCTGTTGAAGACGAGTCGCTACTTTCGGAGGAGCAGATGGCCTTGCCGGAGACGTGGAGGCCTCCACGAACTTTACTGCCTCAGATGCATGATGCAGGACTCAGCAGGAGACAGCTGTGGCCGGCTGTGGACCTGATGTCCATTGCAGGTGACGACGACTTGGCCAGGAAGTCAAGAGGACCGTCGTCCTGTAATTTTGTTGTATATACGTTGTACATATGTTCTGTTCTGCACACCCGTGCTGCTGGTAGCGTGACGAGAGCCATGCCGAGGGCGTCATGTTCTTCGAAGGCGGGGGTAGTGTAACGAAAGTGCAGAATGACGACCCCTCGGGATCCCCTTTAATAAATCACTGCTGGTGTTTGATATGTGACTATATGCGAAATCGAAAGTGACATTGTGTTTACGTGTGCGGTTCACTTACCTGATGGAATTCAACGCTGAGATTTACCAGTTACGTCCGTTATGAATTATGGTTTGTTCCTCCATAGCCATATTTATCCAGCGAAGTCCAGATAAACTGATCGGGGGGAAGTGTGATTCTTTGACAATAAAGAGGGCGCTGGCATCGTCGACTTGTTTCTACCTTTATCTGCAGGAGAACGTTCTGTTTCTACCTTTATCCACAGAAGAGCGGTAGCCCTATATAAGCCGGACTCTCGCTGAAACGACAGAGACCAGCAGAAACTTCGAGGTGAGAACACGCACGATCTATTGGGGAGAAGAAATCTAATACATTGCCGGGCCGGAGAAGGGCCGCGATCAGGCCGCCGAATTTGTGCCGCCGCCGGGCCGGGACCAGGCCACCGAATTGAAGAAGTGCCGCCGCCGAATCCTATAGCATCATTGCATACATTTACCCTCACTTACACGTCCGGGCTGTGTTTACTCTACTTCGATCTCTACCTATCTCAACCGTATCGCACAGTTGTGTGGGTATTGCGCTGGGAGTTAGAGTATAGACACTTATCGTCAACGGTTGTTCCTATCTCTACTACACGGTAGTGCAGGCTCAGCTCTGGGAATTAACTAACGGCGTTAGTGTTGATAGCATGGCCATACCTTTATGGTATCGATTAAGCTGTATCCGGTAGGAGACGCTCGTCTCTGTGAAGAGGGTACAGCTAGGCAAATCATACACAGTTCCTACCTAAACAATTATCCATGCACACACGAACTTAAACACACAATCTACGAGTTGAACTACATTCACGCTAACACCCACAAGCTATAGGTTCGAGCCTATAGCTTGACAAATATACACCTTCCCAGTCAATCGTACGATAAACGATTATTCATTCACGCCTCCATAAGCATATGATCTCTCACCACCCTGTACATATATAATTCACGGCCAATCATAGATTACTACTGTCTCATACAGTAGTATATAAAGGGGGAATCCTTGACCAGATGCCCATCTATTGTGGATGACCATGCAGTAGTATATAAGGAGGGTTCATGGACCAGTTGACCATACAGTAGTATAGAGAGAGGGTTCCTATACCAGTTGACCATACAGTAGTATAGAGAGAGGGTTCCTATACCAGGTGCCCATACAGTAGTATAGGAAGAGGGTTACTAGGCCAGGTGCCTACTCATCCACCGTGTGTTATCGATGTCCGATCCTATGTGGACCGTGTAGCCGTGAACTCTAGCCTTGATGATTCGCCCTTGTAGCGGGGCCGCGGAGTGACTCGCCGTGAGCGGGGTCGCTGAAGCCTGGGGGTGTATTCCTACGAGGGGTGCCGTCTGCTGCTGTGGTGAGCCGTGCAGTTGAATAGTCCTGCGGTGTTACAGAGAGACGGGCTGGTGCCGTAGAAGCCT